>WEDG01002463.1:0-160945 GCA_017591395.1 Schistocephalus solidus | reverse complement strand
AACTGATCTCGCATTGAGTGAAACTAAGCCGAGCGTATTCTAAGCTGCAGGTTACCCTCATTAGTATTAATAAAAAGGACAGAGCTCTCGTTGGGATTTAGTCTACCTCTGACCATACTCTTATCTGAAGGCTTCAATGAATCCATCAGAGTTGATTGTGATTTTGTCCTCCTGTTGTGGTGTTTCCCCACTGCAGCTTGCCACGCGTTTGTTTCTTCGGATTCAACAACGGGCTCTTTAGAACACCCAAGATAGCATGATGAGATTTGTGGTTTGCTCTGGTCATCGTCCGTAGGATTCAGAGACTGTGTTCCCGTTATCCGGTCGTTATGGGTAATCGCGTCCGAACATTGTGAGCTGTAACAAGTTGTAGTTTTTGATACTTTTGGTGCTTTAGACACTGCCTTTTTAACTGGAATATTGCTAAGCGTATTTCGTCGAGTAATGTTATCTTGCAAGAGCTTCCTTAAGTCTGCAAGCTCATTTTCCAGTTTTTGAACTCTTATTAAAATATAAGAACATCCAACGCAAGATTCGTCCTCGTAGCCAATGGATTTGGCTGCCATTACGCTTTTTGCGCGCTTTGCTGGTTTTTGGTTGTAAGTATAAACGGATTGAGTGCCAGTCGTGGATGTCGAAGCCAGCTCAACAGGCTTTCCTTTAAAGAAATTTCCGTAACTGGTTATGTTGCTAGCAAACAATTGTTTTGAGTCCATAAATGTTAAACCACTGCGTAAAAGTATGTTCTCCTTTGAGTGTATAACGAAAATTTCCGACTGGCTTTGGAGTATGGCGAGTATTTAATGCAATATGAGCAAAAATGTTTATACTTGTTAAAAAACGCTTTTGAAAATACTATAAACGGTATGAAGGATATTCAGGAACGACTCAGCCGTTCGGATATTTTGAAGGTCCTGGATAACTTCAGATCTTCACGAGGTTGTACACGTTTGGTTCCCTGAGTGGTTGTCAGTTTTTATTGGTGCAGAGCCTGCGCAGTCAACTTGAATAAGATGATAAACAAATTCCAATTTGATCCGTTTTATGACATATTTCGGCACAAGAAAGAATTCCAGATAAGCAGGAAGCAAATAAGTGCATGCAGTTGAAACAGTATTGTCCGGAACAGTCCTATCAAAGTGGTAACGAAGATCAAATTGTCCAAGTTGGAGAACAAACAATTGGTGGTGCTTATAGGGTCTTCAAGGTTGGATCAAGGTTTGATCAAGGTCTCCAGGATTTTCGAAGCTGCGGACAGTGTGTTGATTGACCGAAAATCGTCAAATGATGTAGATTGGCCGTGTATTAGGGATAGGTAGAATGTGCAATTCCTTCCATACACTGGAAAAGGTTTCACTTTCAAGAGCTAGATTAAATATCTCACATAGAAGTGACGGGAAAATATCATTAGCATCCGCCTGTATAATACTGATCGGTACGCCATCTTGTCCAGGACTATAAGATTGACGAAAACGTCGAATGGCTATGGTTACGTCCTAGAGGGTAAAAGTTATGGTCTCGAGGACAGCACCAGTCCAAACCTGGATGGGCGGAGGGGGAGCGGTCGAATTTTCACTAAATGTTCTGGACAAAAAAACGTTAAAACTATCAGCCGTCAATTTTATTTTATTTATTTATTGCCAGTTTACAACCAATGTCAAAAATATATATATATATGGAATGGAACCGACAAAGACAAGGGAGACCAGAATGGCCATTTCTGGCTTATTAGCCGTCATCAGCCAGTCATACCCAATCCCAAGTGTGGCACACCTGGGATTCGAACTCGACAACCTTTGGTATTTGAGTCAACCGCTCTACCATTGAGCCACGGGCTCGTTGTTTTGTCGGTTGTGATCGGGAATATGATGATAGTGTGGGGCTCACCGATCTGCTTAAGGAACATGCATGTTCCGTTGTGCCCTGGAACTCAGACTAGAGCCCTCGCAGGCGGTCACATACCGACGTGTAGCATATGATGGAATGGAACCGACAAAGACAAGGGAGACCGGAATGGCCATTTCTGGCTTATTAGCCGTCATCAGACAGTCATACGCAATCCCAAGTGTGGCACACCTGGGATTCGAACCCGCAACCTTTGGTATTTGAGTCGAACGCTCTACCATTCAGCCACGGGCTCGTTGTTTTGTCGGTTGTGATCGGGAATATGATGATAGTGTGGGGCTCACCGATCTGCTTAAGGAACATGCATGTTCCGTTGTGCCCTGGAACTCAGACTAGAGCCCTCGCAGGCGGTCGCATAGCTACGTGTAGCATATGATGGAATGGAACCGACAAAGACAAGGGAGACCGGAATGGCTATTTCTGGCTTATTAGCCGTCATCAGCCAGTCATACCCAATCCCAAGTGTGGCACACCTGAAATTCGAACCCGCAACCTTTGGTATTTGAGTCGAAAGCTCTACCATTGAGCCACGGGCTCGTTGTTTTGTCGGTTGTGATCGGGAATATGATGAAAGTGTGGGGCTCACCGATCTGCTTAAGGAACATGCATGTTCCGTTGTGCCCTGGAACTCAGACTAGAGCCCTCGCAGGCGGTCGCATAGCGACGTGTAGCATATGATGGAATGGAATCATGTGTGCCACACTTGGTATTGGGTATGACTGGCTGATGACGGCTAATAAGCCAGAAATGTCCATTCCGGTCTCCCTTGTCTTTGTCGGTTCCATTCCATCATATGCTTCACGTCGCTATGCGACCGCCTGCGAGGGCTCTAGTCTGAGTTCCAGGGCACAACGGAACATGCATGTTCTTTAAGCGATCGGTGAGCCCCACTATCATATATATATATATTTATATTCAAACAGGAATAGGCGCACACCGATCTAGTGGCTTCCCGAAGCAAACAAGCTCCGTATGGGTGGCAAAGGTCACGAACAGGCAACCAATTACCAGGCCGAAGTCGGCCAAGTTATAATTGCAGCGACAGAGAATGACAGGTGGTGAGGCACTGATGAACTTTGGTTCGATGAAGTGCTTATGACCCATCTGCTAGACCCAGTGTGTGGACTGTCTGCGCCGTACTCGAGTGCATGTTTGTGTTTCCAGTTCCAGCTGGTAGTCAGGGTTATGATTGGCTGAATGAAGGCAGAATAAGCCCGAAACAGACTGTATCAATCTACCCATATTCTCTGTCGTGTCTCCTCTCTGCATATATATATATATATATATATATATATATATATATATATATATATATATATAGTAGAGGGTCAAGCTGACAGTGAAAAAAACTCCTGATTGTTGTTTCAGGTGTTTTAGGAGAAAAAACTGCAGCTATTGATTAATTAAAGTTCTGGACAGGGACGCGTTAACACAGGTGCTCGGTGAAGAACCTCTCCATTTTGTATTACGGATCCGGTATTCTGCACCAGCAGGTATGTCGGCGAGCGGCTGTTCGCTGTCGACTGAGAAATAAGCCGATTGAGGTCTGCAGAGCCAGTAATATTGCCCTCAGCATGAAGACTGGCACAGGATTCAGAGTCCGTAAACGCCATCAGAACCGAAGAGAGCTTCAACAGAGTCAGCATCCAAAAGTTTTGGAAGGTGCCCTGAATGTAGAAAACTAGTGACAGTTGGCGTAAACAAGGGATAGCTTTGCTTAATTTTGATACTTCTAGGTAGCTTATTCCAGATTGCTATAGGGTTTACCGAAAAAAACTGTCGGTATCTAACTGTGCGTGCCAAAGGAAGAAATAAAAATACATCTCGGTGACTGGTGCGCCGAGAGTAGTGGATGTGCCTCGGAGATGTAAGGGGGTTAAATGTACAACTGTTTCGTAGTTTAAACAGTAAAAATAGTCCCTTCTGTAATCTGCGAAGCCACAGCGGGTCAAGGCTTGTAAGCTCACAGCGTTGGTGATAGGACAGGTTTCAGTGATCTGAATAGAAAAATCTTTTTGTAAAGAAGTGCTGGACTGATTCTTTTTTCTTTCGTTCACTAGCGTGCAGAAGACTACACGATTGCCAATGGAGTCCAGTATTACGGGATGCCATGTTTTACTATGGGTTCTTATTGCGCATGAAAAAAGATTCGCTACACTTAACGAACGGTTATCGACATATTTGAAATCTTCAGCTAGCCGGTTTTCTTCGGTTAGCCTCTTGGCCTGCTCAAAAATACGGGGAATCAAGGGCAGAACGGAAATGTCGTTTTGCAAATGGAATCGACGAGAGAGTTGTTGCAACCTACGGCGAAAAGATAAAGGGAGGTAAGTCTCATCCGGGACATTAATTAATTTCTTACGGGTAACAAAACGAGAAATAAGTCGATCTAAAACTTCGTAAAGCATATCGGTACAGGTGTTCACATCCTGACACATCAAGAAATTACACCAGTCGTGGGAGTTAAGATGTATCAATAATTCTGTCGAAAGCGCTAATCGAAAATCAAAGAAAAAGCTATATTTTTTGGAAAGCGTTTCATCGGTTTCGAGTTGTAGTGTAGAAACAACGATATCATGGTCTGAGCTCCCAAGTGGGCCTAATGATGACACTGTTAAAGGCAGGCAACCTCTGCAGAATATTAGATCAAGTATGCTTGCTCCTCGGGTAGGAAAGTCAACAACCTGGGTCTACATGCCAATAACTACGGCCTCGAGAAAGTCCTCGAACTTTATGCGGCTGGAGGGGACCGGAAACCAGCGAATGTCAGGAAGGTTTAAATCACCTGCAATTAAGCAATACTTAAAATTTAAGTCAAATGCGGCATGGAATGCTTGTGAGAGACAAAGATTGAAATCCTCACTGGTATTGGGCGGGCAATAGACACAGCCAATGAGTATAGAGTTCCTATTTTTAAGGTAATTTGAAGCCAGCAGCTCTCGTCAACTGCAGTAAATTTTGGATGATCTAAGGTCCGAAATGCCAGCGCTTGTTTAATATAGATACAGCTTCCTCCACCACGACTGTCAAGGCGATCATTTCGAGTACAAGTAAAACCTATAAGAGAGAGTTCTGGGTCGGCTACGGAAGGTGTTGCCCATGTTTCAGTTACTATAACGATATCTGAACAGTGGACAAAGACTAGAGCCTGAAGCAGGGGCATTTTATTGAGCAAGGATCTGGCATTTAGAACGAACAGTTTAAGTGGGCAAGGTGGTTGTTTTTTTGGGAGAGCGGCTAATTCATCCAGTGGTTCACGGGCCACTGAACATAGGGGCGGGTGCTCCCGCCCTGTACTGGAAAAATGTGGGATCATACGCGCCTGATGTGTGTGAAGGGGAGTAAAATATGGAGGTGGAAATGACAGACAGAGGAACTGAGCACAACCGGGCATGACCGGGAAATCCCTGGACAGGATACTGCTAAGTATTACTATTAAGGTGACACAGAATGTCAGGTGAGTCTAGTAGTCCAGCAGGATCCTTCGTATTAAGAGACAACTGGGGAAACGACCGTAGAGAAAATTGGCTGCGGGATGGGGGATGGACTGTTGTGAGTGGCACAGAAGCACTATTTTTGGGCAAGAATGCTTGTATGTTTCGTTCATCAGCCTCAGTATGAGGTCTGGGTGATAGCTGAAAATTCGATGTTGTTGGGATGGGGATGTTTTTGGGAGAAAAAGGCGATCGTAACGGAGTAGTTTTCGTGGAGAGGCTAAATTTTTGCGGTTTTCGAGTGGTTGAGACTTTAGCCGGACTTTTCTGTGAGCTAGAAATCTGCGTTGGTTTACCAGAAGTAACTGGTAAACTTGGTATGGGTATGGTAATAGGAGGAGTACTGCCATCTTGAGAACGAAAAAGGAAGTACTGTTTTCTTGGGATCCCAAAAGATTAATCAAGGTCGGTTTCCGTGCAGCGTTAGCTGGGGATTCAGATGGCGAAACCGTAGATGAAATCGGAGGCGATTTGTTCAACATGGTAACAGTGGTAGTCATTTCTCTGTTGCTTGTCGACAATTTAAAATTTTTCAGTTTTCTCTGAATTGGGGGTGAGGTCAGGGGAAACCGAGGAATGCCATTTTCGACAAAATTCTCTATTAATCTCCTTCCTAGAGAGCATGAAGTCAACTTCTATCAAGGAAAAGAGCGTGACTAATATGGGAGCATTACGACTGAGCGAGTGGAGTCGTTTAGCATACGCGACTCGGAATCCCAAGCCACTACTTTCCAGAAACAAACGCACGCCGTCGAAAGCAGATATGTAACTGGGAATATAACGCAGTATAAAATTATGCTTGCGTTTTATCCGTTCTTCGGTTTCGGAGCTAATTATCCCAATGACTTGAAAAGCCTGTTGGATAACTGTGTCCGAGGCATTGGTTATAGTTCCTTTAAGCAAAAATCTACTTATTCGTCAGACGACGATCAATTAACGCAGGACGAGGTGTAGGCTTGAGCAATCAGAGGATCAAGAGGTTCCAGATTTACCAAAGGGATTTTAGAGTTGACAATATCTAAAGAGGCTGTGAAGTCTTGCATACGCTAGATAGGTCCCCTTAAATTACTCTTTTACTCAAGGATGAAGGGAAAGCTGCAATCTTTCGTCTTTCTGCGAGTCGCTTGCGGGACATCGTAACCTAGTAGACGGAATTTCGGTTTACTTAATAGAAAATATTGGGTGAATAATTTACAAGAGTATACTTAAATAGGCTAAAATTGAAGCTGATTTCAAACAGTTAATAGAAAACGACAAAGAACACAATTTTAACCACACTTATGCAAAGTGCAACTAAATTAGTCCAATTGATTATATGGCCGCCACAAATAATATGGAGCAGTAAAAAGAGCTTTTTTTAAACTAACAATTAATAAACAGTTCACTGCTAGGGGCAATAAATATGGTAAAAATAATTCGTTCACTTATCTTTAAAAATCGTTCCACGGTACTGTGTTCAAATTGGTCTTCATCTATAAGCCTTCTGTTTGGTTTTCAGATACTTTTTTGGATATTTAAAACAGCTTTAGTTCTTCTGGTATTGCGTTCGCTCTAATAGCGCCCGGGAAGCCCGAATTGGGTTTGTGGCATCCAGTTCGGTCGATAAGTCGCAGGCCTCTTTTCCGCCATTACTTCGCTGTCCTTCATGACCTGTTTCATTTAATTTCGATTTACGTGTATAGAGCATGCTGTTGTCACGCTTTCGTGGCGTAAAAGATACGTTACGATTACTGTTTGTTGATTTTTAGGAGACCTCGATCGCTGATTTTCTTTTGTACAGTTGGATTCTATGTGCATCAGATTTCCCGAACCTGGGGAAATGCAAGACCTAATTTCATCCTTGCTTATTTTATTTCTTTTCATCTGTATTTCAACGGATTCAGCGGTTTGTTTTTTTGACTTTGTTCTTTTTATCTTTTTGTTTCGTTTAATATTGTGCCTTTTAACCTCTACCGTGTCCTTGCGATGATTATAGTCTTGTTTGATGATGTTTGTCAGCTCTTTAGCGTCGTGTTCCAGTGATTTAATTTTGTTATGCTTGATGAGCACTGCTATTATTTCCGAAGGGAGATCGAGGTCTCCTTCTTATCTCAAAACTCTGGTTGTGAGTCCTTGGCATCCATCACAGTGTGACAGTCCTTCACTGTTTATCCTTTTTGGTAAAGTTAAGTAGCGCACTTATTTCTTCAACATTGCTGCTTGGTGGCTCTTCTCGGTCTGCTGAGAGTGACTTGAGTATTTCCGGTAAGTTTTGTCACATAAAATCGAAAACGGTTCGCAAAGGTAGGAGAGATAATTATTTTTGGAGTATATACTATTTTTGTCTGCTGGCTGCCCGGGCGTGACCGATTGGTCAAGAGCATCGGTAAATAATCGAGAGGTTGGTATTTCTAATCCCGGCCGAAGCGGTGAATAATTTTCTCGCATGGTTGGGTCATGAACATTTGCGTGTACCAGCTTTTTCGGAAAAACCGAGAAAATAGAAAGGGAGGAGGAGTGGCTGTATATGTTAGGACAGGAATCTCGGCAGTCGAAAGAGCGCACTCCATCTTCCTTGAATATGAATTTCTCTGGATAAAGATTAAAAAAGATGGCTCACAAAACCTACAATTCTTGACGATCTACAGACCACCGAAAATTCCAAGTGCAGCTGATGAGTCCCTCCTCCATTTGCTCAAGGAAGAAGCAAGTCACCAGGAGGTGCTTATTGCTGGATATTTGAATGCACCTTTATTAGGCAGGGTAAATCTGACAGTTGATGGTGCACCAACTTCCTTCGGCCACAAACTAATGGATCTCACTCTCAACCAACCTCTGGTACAGAAGGTTAACATACCAACGAGATTTTGAGAGAACCAGAGAGCAAATTGCCTGGACCTAGTATTTACGAAGGACTTCTCTAGCATTGATGAAGTGTATTCTATTGCACCCCTCGGTAAGAGTGACCATAGTACGCTGATGTGGGATAACTTACTTTATTCTCAGCGCCAGAATGGAACGGAATGCAAGCGAAATATATGGAAGGCTGATTTTAACGCGATGAGGAAAGAACTGATGTCTATGAGATGGGATTTTTTGCTTAAAGGGAATCCAGAGGATGACTGGCGATCATTTAAGACAGTCTCACTTGATCTCATAGAACACTTATGTCCAGTGAAGGCGCAAAAAAAGAATAGTCGCCCCACCTGGTTAACAAGAGAAGTTAACAGGCAGTTAAAGAAGAAGAATAAAAAATGGAAGGTATTCAGGGAAACAGGGTCAGCAGAGCATCTTAAGAATTTCATCAACAAAGAAACGCCGTAAAAAAATGATTCGTCAGGCAAGGAAGAACTATGAATCAAGAAATGTTTAACAGGCTGAATATAAACCAAAACTTTTATTCCATTATATCAATAGTCGATTAAAAAACAAGAACCCAGTAGCAGTACTCATGGATGGGAATGGTGTTGAAATCGTTGAAAATTGCGACAAAGCCGAATACTAAGGCCGGTTTTTTTGCCTCAGTATTCACTAGAGAAACGAAACTTCAGCTTGACCACGTCAACAGTGCTGTTATAGACGCCAGTTTATTGCTTGAATATATACTCTTCTAGGAACCTCTCGTGGAACGAGAACTGCGCAATCTGAAAGAAGCGAAGTCATCTGGTCCGGACGATATACCGGCCAAGTTCTTGAAAGAACTGGCCAGCGAACTGTCCAAACCACTAGCGCATATATTTACTTCGTCATTTGAATCAGGAAAACTGCCATGCGAATGGAAGGCAGCAAATATATACCCCATTTACAAGAGTGGTGCTCGATCTAATGTCAACAATTATCGGCTCGTCAGCCTCACCTCCATTTGCTGTAAAATAATGGAATCAATAATCAAGAAGACAACCATGAAGTTCCTTGAGGAAAACCAATTACTCTCAGCTCTCCAGCATGGCTTCAGACAAAATTTCTCCTGTCTTTCTAGTTTATTACTCTCCATAGAGCAGTGGACTCGTGCACTGGACGAAAATGGTTGGGTTGACGTCATAAACACTGATTTCAAGAAGGCGTTTGACAGTGTCCCACACAAACGTCTCTTCTTCAAATTATCTAAAATTGGCATAAATGAATGCCGCTGACATGGATCGCAGACTTTCTTACAGATAATTGCAAACTGTGTGCGTCGATACCTCGAAGTCAACACTTACTCCGGTTCTAATTGGTGTCCTCAAGGCGCGGTATTAGGGCCGTTACTCTTCTTAGTGTACATCAACGACTGTATCGACGACCTGGATTGCAGCGCCATCATGTTTGCAGTTGATGTTAAATTATGGAGGGTCATCAGATCTGCTTTCGGTAGGCACGCACTTCAAGAGGATCTCAACCGTCTTAGCAGCTGGTCTGCTCGTTGGCTCTTAAATTTTAACGTTAGGAAGTGTGTAGTCCTAAGACTGCGTACCAGAAGGACCAGTGAGGAGGATGTTTCCTACCAATACGTTCTCAATGGGCAGCCCCTTTCAATTGTTGAGGAACAGAAGTACCTCGGTGTTCTAATAAACTCCTCACTTTAACCATCTTCACGGTGTTTAAAGGCAGCTAAACGCGCTACACAGGTCTTTTTTGCGCTCAGACGTGGATTTGTGCAGATTGATAATGAACTCTTCCGAAAAACCTTCGGGGTATTTGTTCTATCTCACTTGGAAAATGCCGTCCAGGCCTGGCGTCCGTGGTTTAAGAACGATTATCTACAGCTGGAAAGAATGCAGGCGAGGGCTACAATGATGGTCAAGAATCTTAGTCATCTGCCTTACGACGCCAGACTGGTTGAACTTGATTTGTTTCCTCTGAATTACAGGCAACTACGCGGTGACTTCATCCAAACATACCGGATTGTCAGAGGCCGCGATTCTGCCCTAGAATTTGCTGACTTCTTCGAATTGGCTGGGACGGAACATCGGCGGGGTCATCCCTTTAAACTGCAGAGGACGTTTGTCCACACGGAAGTCCGTCGGAACGCCTTTCGCAGAGGGTCGTTGGAGCATGGAACGAACTCCCTTACGAGGTTGTCCTTTCAGAAACTGTTGAAACATTTAAATTCAAATTAGATACTTATTTTCTGAGAAAATATTGTAAATATAATAAAGATTGTGTAAGCAGTGGCAGCTTGCGCCTGGCCCACACATATCGACGACCTTACATTTTCATTTGTCAGAATTATCACTGTAAACGTTTGTGCTATTGACATTTTTGCATGTGAATAGGGAGCTGAAGGGCAAAAGCCTTCTTTCCTTAATAAAGTGATTTATAGTGACTTATAGGTCAACGCATGAAAAAAAGTATGTAGATCAACGTAGTATTTTAACAATAGGTATTTATTTGCGTATTGGAAAATACTAAATTGCTCGGATTGTACTTTGGTGAGCACTGTTATACTGATGCAGCTTCCGCTGGAAGACTGCCACGCAGCAGACATAACGACTTATAGAGATAGTAAATTCCGAGCTTTGACCAGTAACTTGGAGAAGAACTTTCGTGTGTCCAGCCTGACCACAGCCACGAAGTGTGAATGGATGGCCTCTCAAGTTCATGCTTGTTGTTAGTTTGAAAAAGTGTCGAGGAACAATGTGGCAGAGGTGACTGGGCATGATACGGAATGCTTGCATCGAAGCACCTCGTAGCTGAGGTTTGAATATTAGTACTCCATCAGTGGTCACCAACTCGAGAAGTTAAATGTTCTAAAGGACTTGGGTATGGGGATACCACCCACTCGCAAATCATCGTCGCACTGTGCCAAGATAGCAAAGGAAGCTGTGTGTATCCTAGGAGCGATCATGAGATCCTTTGTTAATTTTGACTAAGAGATTATTGGGTGCGTGTTTGTAACATGTGTCCGTCCGGTGTTGGAATATTGCGTTCAGGCGTGGCGCCCCTGGACGAAGCATCATAACACTCTATTGGAGAAAGTTCAACGGAGGGTGACCAAATTATTCAGTTGATTAGAATGTCTACCCTATGAGGGCCAACCAGAAATACTCCACTGTTACCTCTCTATTATAGGCAATACAGAGGGGATATGAACTTCGTCTTCAAACTTCTCAGAGAAGTTAATTGTGCTCTTCAAATTGCCGATTTTTTGAATTGGCAAACATGGCAAATGTCCGAGGTCAACAACAAAAACTGAAGACAAATCACGCCAAATTTTTATTTATTTATTAAGAATTTATATTTGGTTAACACCGGCAAGGCATTGTCTAAACAAACATTTGTAAAAAAAAAATTATGACAATGTGTGCAGCTAAAATGTACTCATACTTAATAATGTAGACAGAACTTGTCCTGCTAGGTCGACATTAAGCGATGTTTTTAAATTAATGGTGCACTAGGACAACATAGGAAGTGAAAAAAACTCCTACCTTGAAAATGGAGGCAGAGTTTAATACGCCTTCATTTTTGAATTGAAGGTAGGATAAAAAATGCTTAGGAAGATAAGGTCAGGTTAATATTGCAGTAACATTTCAGAATGCAATAATGAAACGTCAAGATGATGCGTTCTTGATCATTTAATCGTATGAAACAAAATCTCACGAAAATGCGCCAAAAATTTTCAGTCCTCAGCATCTGAGGATCCAGAATTGAATTCTGATGATGGTTGGTATCCAAAGAAACGGCAACATTTTAGACTGTGGACCACCGAATGTGTACGTCCGAATGACTTCATTGTTCGGATGAATGGTGATCTAAGGAGACACGATGGTTCTTTGGCAACTCGAGGTAGCAAAAGTAAAGTTTCAAGAGGGTCACTTAAATTCCCGATGGTCCTTTCTCCGAGTCATGGGGAAAGCTTCTGGGAAAAGATTAGGAAAATAAAAGGTTAATAGAATCAGTGTGAAGATAAACGTGTAGTCTTCGCTTGAATGCAGATAGACTTGTTAATGACCTAAGTACAATTGGCAAGTTATTCCAAAGAAAACTATACCTAGAATCAAAGGAGAGAGAGCGCTTACACGTGGAGGATGCAGGGGGAGGTATAATAAGTGCAGAATGTTTTAGATTATAAGGAAGACTAACGGGGGTAATGACAGAAAGCTTGGGGAGAATTGAGCTATTATTTAGTCGGAAAAGGAGACAAAAGCCTGCTTCAAGTCTCCTGACCCAAAGAAATTTTAACTTCGTTAGCTGAAATCTGGTTGAATAGGAAGTAGTTGAAAAAGTCGGAAATGGGAGTTTTTTGTTAAATGTCTTTGGACATTTTCAATTTTTGAACGGCTAGATTCATTCATAAAACCGAAGAAAGAACAGCAAAATTCAAGAATGGGACGTACAAACAGTCGGTAAAGTCTTAATTTAATTTCAGGCAGGTAGAAATTGTAAGAAATAAAGCCGCAAATCTGAGCAGCTTTTGCCATGATTCTATCAGCACAAGGCGAAAGATCTAATTTATTGGTGTAGCATAAGCCCAAGTCCTTGATGGAGGAACATCCAATCATAGGACAATCTTCAAAATAAGAGGTTGTGGCAGCCTTAGAGGCCCAAATCTCATTTAGCGACACTTAGAAGGTGAGAACTCCATTAGCCATGTGAAGCTCCAGGTCGAAAGAGCGTCTAAGTCTGAATGAATTTTTTCTAGGCTTTGTTCGGTCGTAGAGTTAGAGAAGGAATGCACGCATTTGAGGTAATCGGCATAAATAAAGATTAAGAATGTTTAATTATTGAGGAAATATCATTTATAAGCAATAAGAACAACAAAGGACCTAATGCGGTCCAAAATAGATCAAAAAAGATTACTATCACATATAGATGCTCATAACGAAAAGAAATTAGTAGATAAAGAAAAGACCTCCTTACTTCCAAAGATGACTTTTAATGGTCTTAGTCACACCAACTGCGCTTCATTTCTAACGAGAGGCACAAATCGAAAGATCTTTTGGGTTTCAAATATCACAACGGCTTCTCGTGAATCCTTCAACAAATATGGGAATGTCGGCAGATCGTGTTTTATCCTGTCTTTTGGGGTTTCACGGTAGCCTTGGAAACTCCTAGAATTATAAGACAAAATTCTGTGTCAGGGAAAAAAAAACTGTTTTTGCATCCAGCTTTCTTTAAGTGGTGGAGGGTTGAAACACACACCTTTTACTGCCTTTATTAGTAAGTTCAACTTGGTCTTCATCGGTAAGCCTGCTGGTTTATTTTCAGACCTCGCTTTGAATCTTGCAAACAGCGCGAGTTCTTATATTACTTCGTTCGCTCGAATAGTTCTCCGGGAGCATACAATTTGCGTTTGTGGCATCTGGTTCTGTTGATATGTCGCAGGCCTCTTTTCTGTCATTACTTCACTGTCTACCATGGTCTGTTCCATTGAAGCTCGATGGACATGTATAGAGCGTGCTGCGTTTGCTCTTTAGTGGTGTTGGAGATACCTTACGATTACTGCTTGTCGATTTTTCCGGGGCAGTCGATCGCTGATTTACTTGTATATGGACGGATTTGCTGAACCAGATTTGCTGAATCTGGGAAAATTCAAGGCAAAGTTTCATCCTCAATTATTTTCTATCTCGTCATCTGTATTTCAACTGGCTCAGAGGTTTTTTCAATGACTTCATTCTTTATCTTTTTTGTTTCGCTTATTGTTCTGTTTGTCGAAGTTAACCGTTTCCTTGCGATGATCAAAGTCTAGCTTGCTGAAGTTTTCCAGCTCTTTTGCGTCGTGTTCCGGCAATTTAATTTTATTATGTTTTATGAGCACTGCTTTTATTTCCGAAAGGAGATGGAGGTCTCTTTCTAATCTAAAAACTCTGGTAGTGCATTCTTGGCATCCATCAAAGCGCGCCAGCCATTCACTGTTTATCTTACTTTCGGTCGAGTTCAGTAGCGCATTGATTTATTCACTATTGCAGTTTGTGGTTCTTCTCGGTCAACTGAGAGTTAGTTGAGTATTTCGGATATGTTGTTGTCACATGAAATCGAAAAGGGGTAACAAAGGTGGATCATATCATTATTTTAGGAGTATGTGCTATTTTTTTCTGCCAACTGCCCCGGCGTGGCTGAGCGGTCAAGAGCGTCAGTAGCTAATTAAGAGGTTAACGGTTCGAATACTGGCCCTGGCAGCGAATACCTTCTTGTCTATTCGGATCTTTTACATTTGTATTGTCCATGCCAGCAAGATCGCTACTAGAATACAGTAATTTTTAACAAGCAGCTTAAATGATCAAGTGACTAGTGTACTGAGCACAATAAGAGGCCCTTTTCCGAACAGAATTCAATATTGAATTTTTATATGAATTAAAGAACCACTCAGCCATTGAAGCGAGTTTGCCAGTGAGTCTCCATTTCTTTCTGATTTCCAACCCCTTTGCTAGCGAAAGACTGTTTTCTGAAGCCTTAGGAGGCGGGTTTCACAGGAATCCGAAGGAAGCTGAGCTAGCTAATTAGTTGAGATTCCGATAGCGATTGTTGTGTGCCTGACGATCATGATGTCTCTCAACACTTCTAGGCTCATTCTGGCAAACACGGACAATATGTGATCCAATGTCAACGTATTCGAACAGGGCCTGAATTCGGGCACATATTATTGGCCAAAAAATCAAACGCTTGGAGATAAGAGAATTTCAAACCGAATTCTAACGTCGCGGCTTAATAGTATTTCAGCGGCAATTAAATACTCTCAGTATTTTATTTATCCTGATGATCTTAAATGCACATATCCATCTTCTTAATCTACGGCCCAAGGGTACTTTGAAGAAATCCATGCATACTCGCACGCTCTGTTCATGTGAAGCTCAATGTGGCAAATGGAATTTCCACCTTCTAAGTGTCGTTACATGTGCTTTGGGCTTGAAAGCCTACAACAACCATTTATTTTACAAGGCAAACCTAGGAGTGAATTTTACAACATCAAGAAGTTTGGTTTAAGATATACCAATAGTTTATATCTCTCGCCCTGCCCATATAATTATGGTTAAAAATGCCGCTCTTTGAAAAACTAATTGCCCTACAACTTACAGATTTTCGCACAACCAATCAACTTCTTAGCTCTTCCAAACATTGCTTCCTACCCGATCGCTCTTGTGAAACATGTCGCATTTTTTCTTAATCTATTTACATGTCTTCGTATGGATCAAATATTTGTGGTCTTTTTCCATTTTGACTTAAGTTAGCCATTTGATAAAGTGCCTCATAGGAGACTCATAGTTAAGCTGGAATCTTCACGAGTTCGTAGTCCTCTTACTGATTATACCGCGTCATATCTAACTAATCGGAAGCAAAATGTTTTAGTTGGCTCCTCATTTTCATCTAAGAACCCTATTGTAGGCAGCATCCTTCAAGGTACCGTGTTAGGCCCTCTTTTGTTTTTGCTATACATTAATAAAATTTCAACCGCATTAGTAACTTTCTCTGTCTTTTATTTATTCGGATGATCCAAATTGTGTGTTTTCCTTCTCTAAATCGATGTCCCAATGATGCACAGAAGAAAAATAGGCAGACTTGCCTACTCTTTTCACGATGAGCTCAACGGGGCAAATAGAATTCTCACCTTCAAAGCGTCGTAACATGTATTTGTGTATGACAGGCTACCACAACCAGGTATGATTCAAGGCAACCCTAGGACAAAATGTTCCACCATCAAGGACTTAGGTTAAAGTAACACCAATCATTTAGATCTTACGCCTTATGCCGTTAGAAGTACGGCCATAGCTGCACAGATTTATGAATTATTTTCTATAATTTCTATCTCCTTGAAATTAAATTAAGTGTTTATCGGATTTTCGTCCTTCTTATTCTTGAATATAGCTGCCACAACTTTAATTTAATTACCAAGTCTAGCCGCTCTTAAATTGAAAAAGCCAAAGACATTGTACTCGAAGACACTTACCTCGAGCCCGTTCAACTACCTCCTACTCAAATAGGTGCCAGCTAGCTAATGCGAAATTCTATGGGTTTGGAGACTAGAAGCTGGATTTGCCTCATTTTCTACCATCATAATAGTTCACATATTCCCAGAATTTCAGCGCTTAGCCACGTTTGCAGTCCGAACAACCTCCTTCTATATCCTTCACTTCCAAACGCCCTATGGTCTTCGCTTCCAGACATAGTCTTCTTTGGAATTCCTTGCTAATCGATATAAGGTTATCAAATAAACTATCTAAATTTCAATGAAGATTGCACATCTATCTTAATACTAATTCGGATAACCTTTTATTTTCCTTATCCGTTCCGAGCAGTTTTCTCTATGACCCCAAGAAAGGACCATCGAAAATTTAGAAGACCGTCTCCAAATTATGTTTTTATGCATCCTTTTCTCATTAAATAAGATTTTTTGATTACCCATCCAAAAGTCAAGCAATCGTCAAAAATCGGGTTATATTGGCACACACATTGTTAGCCACTTCCCTTTCGTTAGTCGATAGCCATCACCAGGATTCCAATCTGTCTACTGTGACGTCCAGGTATCAATTAATTCTTCGATTTCCATGCTAAATAGTACCCCATAAGCGCATTATGTTGAGTTCTTTATACTAAATTGTCAGATTGGCCAGTATTCTTTCTTACTACGCTCAGAAGCAACCTACCATACACGTTCTATCCCCTCGCAAATAAGTTTGTTTCCTGCAACTTTTTTAAATGGGGCTGGTTGAACCCTTCCCCACTTTTTTAACTGCTTCGTTCTAAGTGAAAAATTTTTAAAATAACTAATGATTATTTTAAAAGATTAAATCACCGACAGAGCCAAACTTGGCACAAAACTATTTCCAACTTCTGAATTCTGCCGTTTATTTGGCCGCCCAACGGCGGAACTGCACTGGGCACAATAATATTTTTTGCATTCAGAACAGTTTCCAAGAATTCTGGGCACCGACACGGTAGAATCTGTTTTCCTGTTCGACGGAGTGCGTGGCATCTGAACCCGATCCCAGGTGTTACCTTGAGGGATACGGCACCGTCTCTGCAGCCTGCACCCGTTGACTTCTTTGGCAGACAGTGAGCAACCGTACACGGATGATTTCTTGCCTGGGGCAGAATCCCGGTTCCTAGCAAAGACAGAGAAACTGCATATAGACTGCAATTGTGTAAGCCCTTCCTTGATCTGAATTGCTATCATCCTAACAGGTGGCAGTTATTCTCCTGAATAACATAAAGATAGGAAAAACATTTATAATGATATATATTAAGGATTTTTTTTCACTGCCAGCCTCTACCCACTGAATATTTCATCTGAAAATGCCTGTAAACCGGCAGTAAATACAACTATTATTATTATTTCTTAATTCTGAATTCTGTCATATATTTGGCCGCCCACACAGAGCACTAATGTTCACACTTTTCTTATGGCAAATTAACCCTTGCTTTGCTTAGATGGTGACCTCTGGGCGAAAAAAAATATAAAAATTGATGTTTGTATTATCTAAACTCAGCTAAAATGAAAATGGTGAGGGAAGAATCAGAATAAGAATATGAGTTCAAGACGCAATTATGGATATAATATCGGACGTCAGCTCAAAAGCACCAGATCTAAGTTGACCCACCTTTTTATAATAGAAGATACCTAATTTATATCAGGAAGTGGGACCACGGTGAACGTTATTTATAAAAAATGGTGGTTTGGTACTAAAATTCTAGACCAGTTTTGTTTGAGGACTACGTACTGACATGTTTAGAACTACTAATCTTACATAACGGGTGGTTGACAGGAGTGTTTAAAATATTTAGAGATACTGTTTTCTGAAATGAGAAAATTAGAAGAGCATAAACCGTGAGATGCTTGATGGCAGTTAACAATGAAAGTGAGGAATACATGGCTAGAGGCAAGGTAGAGGTAAGTGAGGTTGGGCGCAGAACTGTAAGTATAAAGAGGAGGGGGAACACGAACCTATGGGACGAGATCGTCATGTAACCGCTCGGTGAGCGCCCATCTAAAATCGAAATTTTACTGTCGAAGAGGTTCCTTAGAATGGAGTGAACGGATCAAACTTCTACATGAAGTCAGTAAAATTACAATAAGTGGGTTGAATATTGCTATCAGTGCTGTGACTTCTAGATGTATTCAAGCAACCATTGGATGCAGAGGTTGAGAGCTCCCGAGGAGATGAGCTTTTTGTTCGCTTCTTTGAAGTATGCTGCAAGTTGAAAAGATTTTCGACAAATCACGCAATTGATTTTTCATAACACTAGCAGTAAGAATATTTACCCCGTTCAAGACGGCTATAACGAGCAGTTTACAAATTGCAGAATGCAAGGTGCTATCAAACAGGCAGAGGGTACTGAAATCTTCTGAGCAAATTACAACTTGTTTATGTTACTATGAGATTCTATTATATTTAGAGGGCGTATCAGAACAAGAATGAGGAAAAGTAGGGAAGTAATCTACAACATGGCACACGTAAAATATTCAGGGTAAAAAATGGAGTTTATTTCAGTGATCCTATGCTATAATCTAGAGAAAGGGGTTTTGCAATCTACACAGTTTATTTCGACTTCATTAAAGCTTTTGATTGTGTTGACCATGATCTCCTCCTGCTGGAACCTACCTCCTTCGGCATAGGTAATAAGCTTTTGAACCTAATATTCTCCTCAATAAATAGATTTATTTGAATGCTCATGCACAGCCAGTGAAAATTTCCGATATTATCTCCAACCCAACGCATGTGAGGAGTGGAGTAATTCAGGGTAGCGTACTCGGCCCGCTTCTATTTTGCCTTTTTGTGAACGATGTCCCTAATTGTTTTAAGTATGGAGGCCCTTTATGTATGCTGATGATTTAAAAGTTGACTTTCGATATAAATCGGCTGATCGCCAAATCTTGCTTGAGCTCTTAAAAAAAGGATCTTCAAGCCTTCACTCAGTGGTGTCGCACATGGTGCCTTTCGCTTTCTTGGCACAAGTGCTCCATTATGGTTAGTGGTGACAACCATCAGCCTCATCTAAGCAAAGACGGCCATGAACTAAATTTGTCCGGGGTTATAAAGGGTCTGGGCATATCATATTCTAGTAGTCTTAATCTGTCAGAGCACTGCGCCTTGATTGGCTCGGAAGAATGCCAAACCACTGGGTTTAATCTCAGAAATTTGAAAACTGTCAATATTAGGACCAGCTTTTATAAAATGTATGTCAGACCTAGTCTGGAACACTGCTCCTTTCTATTTAGCCTTCTGCACGAGAGTGACGGTGGAAGATAAAATCAGTCCAGCACTTCTCTACTGAAAGAGTTTTTACTTCAGAGCACAGAAACCTGTCCAACCAACAACGTTGTGAGCTTACAAGCCTCAACCCGTTGTGGCTTCGTAGATTACAGAAGGGACTAAATGACTTTTTAAACATTAAAACAGTTTTACCTTTAACCCCCTTACATCCCTGAGGTAGCTCGACCACTCTCGGCGCACTAGTCATCGAGATGTATCTTATTTCTTCCTTTGGCACGCAACATAGATACTGTCAGTTTTTTTCGGTAAACACTATTGCAATCTGGAATAAACTACCCAGAATTATTAAAATTCAGCAAAAATATCCTTTGTTAACTATAGCTTTCACTAGTTTCTACATTCAGGACACCTTCCACAAATTTTGGTGCTGATTCTCTGGAAGCTCTCTTCCGTTCTGATGGCGTCCACGGACTCTAAATCAAATGCTGGACTTCATGCTGAAGGCAATATTGCTGACACTGCAGTCCGTAATCGGGTTATTCCTCAGTTGACAGCGAGCAGCCGTTGGCCGGTGTACCTGCTGCTAGTACAGAATACCTGATCCACGACAATGAAAGGAGTAGTACTACAACGTGCATCTGTGTCAATACTTTCATGTTCTGAACTCTAATCTGTTCAAAAAGCTGCTGTTTTTTCGCCTGAAAAGACTTTAAAGAATGATCAGGAGGTTTTTTCACTGTCAGCTTGACCCCTTAGTGTATATCCCTTTTGACCTTGCCTGTAAACGGGCAAAAAATAAAAAATAAACTAATAAATTTGAGTGAAATAGGCTTAAGCATTTGAATTTTCCAGTCGTCACATAAAAATCGCAAGAATTAGAAGCAATGTAAAGAAATTATGGTCAGGTGAATTTAGGCAGTGTTACGTAGTTCACTGGTATTTTTAAGGTTAAGCAGTCATATAGTCTTCATGGTGCTGCAACATATGTATGTCAAACCAATGTTTGAATGTCTCCACAGACTGGAATATAACAATCGCCTCAGAAAGGTTATTCCACTGTTCCACGACAAAGTTGGTGAAAAAATACTTCCTCGCATCCAATCTTCCTTGTGGCACACGCAGTTTAAAAAGATGCCCTCGGAGATAAGTCGTAGAAGCCAGTTGGAAAAACTTATTTTTGCTAATCATTCCGTTTGCCTTGTCCTCGTAAAGGGTCTCGTTCTCGGCTTCATGGCGCTGTTTTGTCAGTAACCAACTTTGTCAGTGTGGTGTTTGTTTAAAATTTGCTTTAACTCGGTTCACTCATAATTACCATCTGGTTTACTATGTCATTTAGGATAATCTTAGACCTCTTCTGGTCGTCTTTCTATACAAGAGCCTAGATAGGGGTTTCGTCGAGCCACTTAGACGATCCGTTACAGCCGAAATAGCTGAGTGTGAGTATGCCTTTTCTCTCGGAATTTCGGTTTTCTCCGACTTCCACGTTTTGGGTAAAAGGCAAGGTTGTTCCTCAACGCCTGTATCTCTAATTGGACTGTATTACGTAAGTCTCGTCAAACGTTTCATATTCGAGGGAAGGTCAGTGTTCAGTGGAAGCAATCCTTTTTGTTGAGTTCACAACCTTTCTAAATCCCCTAGATTGATCATTAAATATTTGTATATATTATTTTCGTTTTTTGAACTAACTCATACTCAATAAACCAACTTTCTCACAACAGATTTCATAAATTTCCCCGTCACGCGATAGAATACGTGACATGACTTATCATCCCCGGGGTACCTTCGTTAAGGCGTGGGGTATTCGATGTGACCCGCTGATGTGTAACACGATATCCGACAGTTTACGATGAATAAATCCAGAGATAAAAAGTAAGGGCCGCAAGGGATGGCAACGTACGCAGATGAAGCGACCTTCTCACACAATTCTCCAGTGAGATGTCCATGCAGGGCTGGCTCTCTGAATGCTCCACCGTAACCACGTCAGAAAGATACACCTTGCTGTGTCGTAATCACGTCTTTCGAAGTTGACAAATTGAGGCCAGAATGAACTCATGCTGCCAGAGCAGAACGCATGTTTTCTGTAAATTCCCAACTCCAGCATTTTACACAAAGTGAAGGAGTAGCATATCAAGCATTTAAATTTGGCTGATCTCAGTGTATACTAGTGAATTGGATGTTCGAATATTTCCGAAATACACATCAGACGCACCAATCAAAGATATTCTGACAAAACAAACAGAGTTTTTATAAGCTTGTTCATATAACACGGATTTTACTACTATAAAGCACTGATTTACTATACCGTAAAACGTACTTCTATGAAGAGAGTTGACATAGATATCCTTATGATTAAGGAAAACCCCGAAAAGTATCCGTATCAGTATATTTGAGTCACCTTTGAATTCCTTATTTTTACATGCGAGTTGTGGTATCGAAAAATAGTATCTCGATATTTTGGTGAGGCCAACATAGTTGAAAAAAAGCAGAAAGTAAAAAAACTCCCTGTGATATTTAGGAGAAAAAAACTGTCACCCTTGGGGGGAGGGGTCCAACGGGGGGCATTGCGGAGGTTAAATGAATCAGCCAGATGCTCCCTTGCTGATTGCAGAGTCCGTTGTTGGATTTCAAAGGCGGAAATATGTGCCCAGATCATCCTTGGTCCATTGCGGTTCGAACCAAGGGAAAACGTTCATACACCTTATGGACGACGGCCGCCAGGTCCAGCTGATGCGAACACTCACGGTGTCACCAAGGTGTGCAAATAATTAAGCAGCGAAGACCTCGAGGACCCCAGCATGGGAATTATGGGAGAGTGCAAGACCTCAAACGAAAAATAACAAACATAAATAAATGTTACTTACATATAGCTAGTAGTATCATAAATACCTTATTGCTGACGTCATTCTTGCAGATTTCAGTTCGTGTTGTATCTCACACCATAAAATCAATCTAACTTTCGCTTAAAAACCTCCAGGGATTCCGACATCACAACATCTAGAGGAAGACTATTCCAAGTTTCGACTACTCTTTTGGAGAAGAAGTATTTCCGAGTGTCTAGCCTTGCTCCAGTCCCACGTTATTTGAGAGGATGACCTCTCAAGTTTGTTGTTGTTGCTAGCTCGAAGAAATCACCTTAGACGAGACAACAGTCCTGGACGCGTAGTATGCGGAATGTTAGTATCAGGTCACCCGAAGCTGTGTATAGCGCAAGGGAAAAAGATTAAGATTCGACAGTCGTGTTTCATAAGGCTGTGAGCCATGTCCAAGGACAAGTTTTGTTGCCCGCTTTTGGCCCTTTTCGAGGATGTTGATGTCTTTTCGCCGCCCAGGGTCTCCAAGCTTGGAAAGCGGACTCCAATTGTGGCCGCACGAATGTTCCGAAGACTTTAGCGAAGCAGTCGGTAGTGGAGGCTGCGAAATCTCGTTTAACGAGGTATAGTATCGACATGGCTGACCTCGCTACCTTTGCGCAATGTAGGGAGGGTTAAAGCGAGGGCGTGATCCAGACTCCCAGGTCCTTTTGACCATCCAATTCTTTCAATGGAATGCCATTCAGACTGTAACCCGTACGGTTCGAAGGATTGCTTTTCCCGACTCGTATGATGTTGCACATGCTATCATTAAACGACAAGAGCCAGTCATTTGACCATTTCTGGAGTCGATGTTAGTTTGCCTGCAAATTCTCTTCGTCAGCCGCAGTTTGAATGACGCGCCAAAGTTTGAAATCATCGGCAAACATGGCAATATCGCAGTCCAGTTCGTTGGCACAAGCTTTGATGTAGACAATGAACAAAATAGGGCCGAGAACAGAGCCTTGGGGAACACCACTCTCACCCTCAACCTTGGTCGACTGTTTGTCGCTGATATGGACAGTTTGTGAGCGGCCAGTTAAGAAGTTTTCTATTCATGTCAGAAGTCTATGCGGTTGAGTTTATAAAGAATGCGGCGGTGCGGCACGCTATCAAAAGCCTTTTTGAAGTCGATATAGACTGCGTGCACCGTTTGTTTCTATCAACCACTTCAGTCCAACGTTCTTAACAGTAGAGTAAATTGGTTGCGCAGGATCTACCTCTACGGAAACCATGCTGGAACTCGGATAGCAGATTGTTTTGTTCTAGGAACTGCATCAGTTGTTGCTTTATTATTTTTCCCATTATTTTGCAGCAAACTGAAGTTAGGCTGACAAGTCGATAATTGTTTGCAGACACCTGGCTTCCACCCTAATAAAGCGGCGTTATCCATGTGGATTTCCAGTCGGCTGGTAGACTTCCGGTCTGGAAGGATGTTTGGAAAATGCGAAGAGAGTGGTTTTGCCAACTCTCTCGCTAACTCTTTCAACAGATTGGCAGGTAATTCATCGGGACCGGGAGAATTGGATTCCTTTAACCCCAAAAACTTCCTTGAGGACAGTAGTCTCAGTGAAATGAACAGTCTCGACTATTGTATCCAATTCGAAGCCATTGGTAGGGTAATCGTAACTCGTTTCCTTTGTGAAAACCGACTGGAAAAATTCCGAAAGATGATCAGCCTTCGCACCGTCTTCAATAAGGTCTATGCCCTCGGCGGTCCTCAGTAGGGGTATCGGATCCTTGTTCTGTGTATTCTGCCTGAGGTAACCGTAAAACAGTTTCGGGTTCACGGTGGCCCGGTTCAGAAGGTCCACTTCAGAGGCCTGTCTTGTTCTAACAATAAGGCACTTGACCCGATTTCTCTGAATTTTTGTTCGCATTTAGAGATGCAGGAGTTCCGTCCGTAAGCGATTTTTTCCACAATCTCCGCTTTTTGTTAACTTCGAGTTTTAAGGCACGCGAGAGCCATCGCGGTCTGTTCGTCAACCTTTTTCTCAAAAGTGGACAGTGATTTTCCATGAGCCTCTGCAGTATGGCCCGGAACGTTTCCCAGTCCTCGGTTATGTTTCCAAAGAATAAAGGTTCCCACTGAGTGCGCATGAGTTCGGCCCTCATTCCACTGAAATCGCCTTGCCATATATTACTTCTGATCATTGTGGGTCTTGCTGGTATAGAAAATAGTGAGTACGCCCATCGCAGCACCACGTGGTCACTTTCACCTAGCGGCAGTAGACATGACACTTCGTCGATGCTGTCCTGCGACTTTGTGAGAACTAGGTCCAGGCAATTGGCATGTTGTCCTTCGCACACCCTTGTTGGAAAAGTGACGTGCTGTGTGAGAAGTATTCATAGGTTTGCTAGGATATTCTAGGGCTAGCCCGCCCTTAACAGAGCCGTTAATTTTATTGAATTTCTGTTATAATTCCTGAGTTTCCAATTAGTCGTGATAACTCGACCGATCTTCGAAGGTGGCTTACTGTCATGTTTAGCCTCACAGATCCAGAATCCTCCTCCTCTGGCATGCATGAGTTTGTACTCGTTCATTACAACCTGCCTGTTAGTTTTGAGCTTAAATTCTTGAGGAGCGCAGTAAAAAAGTAGGACCCGATTATTTACCGTTTAACCAATAAGTAATATTTGTAACAGGCCAACGTTTACTAGGTTCACATTTACGCGGAAAAATTAAACAGTTTTTGTCCTGCACACGTTGTGGTAAGTGACGTGTCCTTTGACACGTCTCTTAGCGTGCGTTTTAGTTTGGCACGAGACGTTTTTTATATTTAGCCTGTTTTCATTTTTCGCCCAATTAACCTCCACTTCCAAATGTGCTGTTAGTTTGTTTGGTACTCTTTCAACAAATTTTGGACATAAAAAAAGTTGGATGCCATCCTTTTCGGTCAAGTAAAACGCTCGCAGCCCATATTTTTTACTTGTTCTGGCTGCTCTTTCCTCATACACCAGTTGTCACACCCAGTGGACTAGTATGTATTAAGATATGTGAAATGCAGGTTACAGTAGAAGCTAATTATCAGCTGCAGATATTTACAAATGCACTTGCCGTTCTTTCATCGACAATAGTTTATGAAATCGATCGACGTATTTAATGCCTGAATTTTCGAATTACTGATTTCTTTTAAGTCAGGTTTTTGCGCCAGCTTTTTCTCTATATTCTGATGTTCAGGTTTTGAAGTAATCTTTTCTTTTACCGATGGACGTTCATCAAATTTCAAATTGTATGGATTTAAAACTTGCATCTGCTTGTGGTTGAATTTTGTACTCATACATTAAAATTTTTCCACAGAATGCATGCACTGGTTTTTAATTTGCATCTAACAGTAAATAGTGCTTCAGCTGTGATACTAATTTAGCATAAATTTACTGAGCCTATTTGTGTTTCAAGTGCCGCTCGCTCATGTTATTATTCACCCCCCCAGAAATTTTTTCTTCTGTGTCTACAAGACGTCGTAACGGGTACTTAACTTTCCGATCCGTCGGAACCGGTATTTTTATTTTCAGAGCCTGGAAATGGTTGCTCGAATCATGCAAACTGCTGAAAACCTTCCTGTACACTGTATAAGCTAGTTCTGCAAGAAAATCCGGTTTTTCTTAAGTGCTTTGGGTTCTGTTGCAGAAAATACAACCCATCTGTGCATTTCCTACGACCACCATACTGCTACTGGATGACTAGAACAGCACGGACAATGCTGTTAGTAACACAGGTGCCGTATTTTCGAATATACAAAATATATACTTTCACGCGAAATCTGTTATTGTCGGGCGAGACCATGCTAGTGCAGGACTCAGGCATATCGTGTGTATTCAGTTTGTGCGAATTTTGCAATACCTATATAAACATCTTAACCTTGAAACTGTCACAAGATTGGTAAAGACCAGTTTATTTGTTGATTTTGTGTTCATGTAGCCTTTGAAGTGAATATATTTTCTTTTTCAAGAAACCATTTCTAACCAAAATAACTGTCTGGAGAATTTAAATACAGGTTATATAATTTGTCTTACTGCAGTCTATCACTTAAGTAGTTTACCGGACAAAAACAATCATTACGGTCCAACTAATGCCTCGAGTAAACAACATCTTTCATCATTGACTCGTTAGACATCAATTTCGCATACATAATCAATTTCTAATGTAACTAGGGGAAAACCGAACAAATTGAAGTGATGTGAACTCTATCACTCGCTTTTGAAAAAGGCGGGCTCTTATTCAAGGATTTTATCATGCTTCCTCTTTTTGCTACTTCATAGCTTCCGCGGGGACTGTAAATACTAAGAACTGATCCGTGTGGATATAAGATATGACAAAATACCCACAGCTTATACTACAGCGCCACTTTCTTCATCTAGTTAATCAAAAGTAATATTTTGACTGAATTATCCATCCACGTCAGTGCCAGCTTTCCGACCAACCCTCAGGTTGTCAGTGTTGCCTTTTCACAAGAGGCCAGTTAAATACAGAACAGAGGTACCCTGCCATATCAAGTCAGACTTAATTTATACGTGACCGTATGCACTTAAAGACTTTGTAATCACAGTCAGCCTCACAACCGAGTAGAATTTTGTTTGTACATCTTAGAGGGAAGTTTTATTTTATTTCCCTTATGTGCGAGATGAGCGAAGCCCCTCCGTTTCTCTTAGGATGGCAAAAAATAGAGTTAAGTACTGTCATCCTAACCGTCGGACACCTTTAAAGTTGCCCGCAAAAATTTTCCAATATTGCGAATGCTTCAGTCCTTACCGCTGGCTGATTCAAGATTTGTGTTAACATTTTTAGACCGTTTATTAGACTTACCAGGTTGTTTTTTATCTTTTTATTTTAGGTGTCCAAGGTAGTACTTGAGCTTGTGCGTGATATATCTTGAGTCATACTTTCGGAAACGCACAATCTTCGCTTGTACAATGAGCACCAAACGACTAATTTTTATATTTGCTTACTTATTTGTGGATTTGATTTCGTTCACCATGATCCTGCCGTGGTTACCATCAATAATCATTCAATTCTGTGACCAAGATGTAATGCGACTGAGGCCTGCTTACATATCTAATCTGTTTAGGCAAATGTCAGGAATGCACGTGAATTCATATACACAACCATTTTGGGAATTACCGATCTCAAAGCAATGTCTGCCAGAGACGCTTCTCTGATTGGAGGTAATGCTTATGTTATTTGGTAAATATTTATGAAATAGGCATAACGAGCTCCGTTCTGTCATTCTCACAATATTTGAGTTCGCCCCTGTCCGGAGCTCTATCGGACACTTATGGTCGGATACCGGTCCTTCTTTTCCTGCATGCAAGTTCCCATTAATAAACTTGTGCATACTATCACCTGAAATTGGATTTCCCGAAGGAAGTTCTGCCATCTATCATTATGCTGCCTCCTCCTCCCCTCCTCCTCCTCCTCCCCAGCCTTTTCCAGCCAGGCTCGAGTTATCTGAGCTACCACAAATTTACCGGCGATCAGGCGGATTGTTTATTCGACTTCATTTCGATAAGTAGTAGCGACAACTCCGGAAAGACTGTGCTGACCACTGCGTTCTTATTTTAAATCGTAAGTTAAGCGTATTATCGGTCCAGGCCCCAATGACTCAAGACTTCACGCGGAAACGGTAGCTTAATGCAGAAGCACAGTCTAATGTCCTACTATAGGGCCACAGGTTCATGATACGTTGGGGTGAAACGGAGATGTGAACAATACGCGGATAGTGTTTCTCGTCCAACCATTAGGAGATATCATAACTATTCATTGATTGTGGTCACTTCGACCGAATAAGAGTTACGTCAACTTAAAAGCTTCACATCGGCCTTAACTACCACACATGACTCCATGAAGGTATACGGAACGTATACCTCGTTCCACGGCAGACGAAGTCGATTGCGGATTAACTGAACAATAGGGAGGAAACAGTTGTTCAGAAAAAGAAGGAAACAACTGCGATTACTGGAACTAGAAGTTAATTGGACTGACTTTTCAGATACTCAATCGAAATCATCAGCAGAGACAGTCACAGGAAAAATTCGTATTTTGGCCCGCGCAGGCGGAGGTTTATTCCAATCCAGTCACTGATCCTTCCTCGTTTTTACCAGTCGTCTTGACAGGCTCTTGCCTCCTCCTCCTCAACCTCCTTGGCCTTGTTCTCATGGTCCGTTATCCCTCAGCAATTTTGCAATATATAATGTGGTGGTTAACGCGTTGTTACTCATGCCCATTTTTAGTATCTCCAGTATTAATTTTTAATTTTTTTGGACTGAAGGTGCCTAAAGCACGCGTGGATACTAATGAGACTTGGACTGCCATCTTTAATTTTAAAATCTTGCGAAAAGTACGCAAGTTTATTTTGTTATACACCGTACCTGACTAATTCATACACAGTAGGTTGTCGGGTTTTCATGGATCGTCATTCTAGCCATCTGTGTAACTGACGCTCAGAACTGAGCACTATCTAACAAGTACATAGTTAAGCACTGATTTTTGAGAAAATTTGCGAATGAATTGTGTATCTTACCCTCGTTCTGTAAAAAATAGGCATCTTCAAAGTTTGTACCTGTTAATGCTTTGTATTTCTGCGTTAAGTAGTTTCCCAGCTTCCTGAGTTTTCCGAATCTACATGCTGTACATAGTCTAAAAAGAATACGCGGGCCTCATAATGTCTGTATTACAAGAGATTGACCACCATTCGTAATTTTAAAGTAAAGCTGTAGGTTTGGGCACATTAGATCAAACCTAAATTCCCATAACAAGTATTTTCTTAAAACTGAAGTACGCCCCTCTGCGTACGAGATTCGGGTGACAATAAATTTCCTGCAACACAAGCCTCAGAGACGAAACCTCCTTGGGACTTATGAGTGAGTTTTTGCAGTTAGTACCCCCAATACTCGCGTAGTACATTTTTGCTTGATTTTTTTGCACAAAGACCTAATTCAACTACTGACAAAATTCTGTGTATGAATAAACATGCTATTGTTTACCATGCTAAAAAGTCTTGTAATTAACTGTTTTTTTATTTGAAAACAACTTTAGGGACCCTCATCAGTGCTACCTGGATTGAGAAGTAGGACCTCACAGTAAATTCCGAGAACTTGTAAATCACATTTATTAGGTTGGTGCAAAGTAACTTTCAGCCGTGGAATTTAAAAGCATAAACTGGGCCCAAACTGATTTTTACTAATCCTAAGACTTTTAGCGCTTAGCAATTTAAATCTTGTGTTATTATGCTGCTAACTGCAGTATCTGGCCTATCTCATGAAATCTTAATCGAAGTTTCTAAAATAACTTTTGGATTAGGAAGGATTACTTGGGTATGGCTAAATTACAGCATAATCTCAAGATATTCCCGTCACACCAGGGTCTCAGCCTTTCAATGAACCTATATATTGGTTGCCTAAAAAACCACACTCAGCAAAAATGACTCAGTAAGTATGATAAAATTTCCCCTTGATTTTCGATTCCATTATAAATTTCAAACGGTTGTATAGAAAACGTACACAAAAGTACCCTTTTGTATACTTATTGGACAGCCTATCTTGTCCTCTCCAAATATGATCCTTGAAATTGCAATCTTCAGATTAAAAAAAATTATATTCCAGAATCATTTTGAACCTGAGCTGCAGTTGTCCTTATGCCTAGGAGGCTTAAAATGCATGCTGCATGCTTTCTTTGAAAGGAAAGTCATGCATTCCCATACGCTGTCAGAAGGACGTTGCACAGAAGTCATAAAATTTTTCGATTAATGTGGAACCTTTTGTATAGGTATCAGTATCAGTATCAGTATCAGTATATTTGAGGGAGATGTAGGTGAGTCACCTTTGAATTCCCTATTTGTACATACGAGTTGTGGTATCAAAAAATAGTATCTCGATATGTTGGCGAGGCCAACATAGTGGAACAAAGTTGAAAAAGAGCAGACAGTGAAAAAAACTCCCGGTGATATTTAGGAGAAAAAAACTGTCGCCCTTGGGAGGGGGTCCAACGGGGGGCATTTCGGAGGTCACATGATGCTCCATTGCTGATTGCAGCGTCCGTTGAGGGATTTCAAAGGTTGAAATAGATGTCCAGATCATCCTCGGTCCATTGCGGTTCGAACGAGGGGATAACGTTCATACACCTCATGGACGACGGACGCCAGGTCCAGCTGATGCGAATACTCACGGTGTCACCAAGGTGTGTAAATAAGTTAAGCATCGAGACCTCGAGGACCCCAGCATGGGAGTAATGGGAGAATGCAAGCCCTCAAACGGTAATAATCATCAGTAAACAGACGGAAACCATGTTGTAGGAATGCACATTTAACGGTTTAAAAATGTTATAAATAAAAACGCTTCGAAAACCCAGAGCTGCATTTTAAGTATAAATTAAAAAGACCAACAAATGCAAGAAAAAACTCATATTAACGTTTTCCATAACGTATATTTAGGTCTAGAAGGGCTTCGAAAATCAATGAAGAAGATGCGCACTACTTTAGTGCTCTTTTTTGTACTGAGTGCGATTTTAAAGGTGGCCGAAAAAGAGCTCATTCGAAAACCTGCATTCTGTCGTGAATGAATAACTTTGGACTATGCCACAAGGTAATCCAATTTAAAATCGCACTTAAGTCATCCTTCCTACTCGGAAACACATTTCAGAATTTCGGTTAGCATGTTATGGGACTGTGCTTTTGGAAAAAAAAATTAATTAGCATTGTGCTGGGTCATCCGACCTGTTTGAGAAAATTTTGATTTCGCACTAAATTTGGGACTCTAGTTTAAGTGATCGCTGCCTATAATAAGCCGTTGTGCGGTCGTTAGGACTCGAGAGTGAGACCTTAGGCACAACGAGGATTAGTATGTCCAGCAGCGCGATTAGTGAACGTCCATCTACCGTTGTTAATATACCCGATCGCAACGGACAGGACAACGAGCCCGTGGCCCAATGGTTAGGGTGATGAATTCTAACCAACAGGTCGCTGGTTTGAGCCTCGTGGGTTGCACTCCCGGAGTTGGGTATGACTGGCTAATGAAGGCTTATAAGTCAGAAAAGGTCATTTAAATCTCTATTGTCTTTCTCGTTAATGGTATTCTATTCCCAAAGTGACAGATTCATTGCTCATATTATTCAGTTCATATTATATCAATCGTGTTGCTTATGTTTTACCAGCACTGCCGTTACAGAGCTTCATTAGGTAAACCGGTTTTCTTTCCCCTCTAGATCTTAGGCATTGTCTCCTACCTTATGTGGGCAGTGTCGGGTGCATCCTTTTTCTTCTTTCTCATTTCCCGCCTCCTTAATGGCGCGGCCAGAGCCAACGTTGCTGTTCTATCTGCCATGGTTAGTGATATCAGCAGCAAGGAGATGCGTACCCGTGGTATGGCTGTCGTGGGCGCCGCCTATAGTGTTGCATATCTCGTCGGCCCAACTGCCAGTGCGACTCTCCTGGGACCTCTGCTTGGCCTCTCTGGCCCTGGCGGCATAGGTGCACTCGGACCGCAGTTGGGTCTAGTTGCAGCTCTTCTCTCAGCTCTTAATCTCATTCTCCTCTTTTGTCTATCCGAGAGTGTGCCCCAAAAGCCACCTGTGCAGTCGCAAACTAAGGATTCGGCTTCTGCTACGGTAAGTGGTGCTCATCCCCTCCTCTCTCTCTCTCTCTCTCTCTCTCTCTCTCTCTCTCTCTCTCTCTCTTTCTCCCTCCTGCCTAGCAGTTAATACTCGAGCTTTTGTGGCTCATTTGACCACCATCTATCCCATTTCCTTCTCCACCCACCAGGGTACTAACCCATCTGTGCTTTCCAAGGTCAGAAGCAGCCTGCTTCTCAATCCGAGCGCGCTTTTCAGCTTTCAGAGCATTGCCTCACAGACAGGTTAGACATCTGACGCACTTTCCTCTTTCCCAACAATCATGCATGCATTTGCGCTCTATTGCTTCTTATCGCCCTATCTTTTCATTTTTAACCGAATTCGACTTCCTGAGCTTTGCTCAAAGTTCGGAGACCACACCCACATCGTGCAAAAGTCTGCTTATTTTTGCGTCATATGGTATTTGCGGAAAGATCCGGAGGAAGTGAATGTTATCGTTCTCTTTTATTCTTTTTCTCTACACTTTCTCACAGGTGACATCCCCAGTACGCCTTTAGGTTGTTCAATAGATCGCTAAATGCAGCAAAGGTCTTGTGGGACTGGTCATTACTGGTACTGTCTATTGTTTTTGAGTCCTCAGAGCACACAACCGTTGTTTGAAAACACGACGCGTTCGGCTTTTGTCTGCTAAAGGGTTTTATGTTTTAGATGTACTGGTCGGTCTTGCGGAAGCGAGTTAGGTAGCTTGATTCATCTTACAATGGTCGGTGGCGTGCTGAACTGGTAGGTTTGTTCGTTATCAGTGCAGCGACCTATCAGCGTCCACAGTGATCAACGAAATCTCAACTAGACCAAGGTTTTTGCTTTGACTCTTGGTGCTTATTAACTGCCCGACTCGTTTTTTGGAGGGAAGGGACTGCAGTAATGTTGTCTTTGGGGTGCAATTTGAAAAACATTGTACTGTATCCGTTCGCAAGCGCTTGTGTCGCCTGTTATCAGAAAACCGCTCTGACCACTTGATTAACTCTGAGCCACCTGGACGCATGTTTCAAAACAGCAATAATCGCATTTGAACAATAAATCTTAGTTAGCTGAGGTGTTTGCCCAACTCAGACAAAGCCAGTGGAAAAAAACAATAACTTGTACGAAGAGATTGAAAGCGTGATGGTTGTCCTGGTTAGAATGTTTATTTACTACTCTGTAGTCAGGTAGTTCGGTGTAAGTCAAGGTATTTGGTGTGAGAGTCCGTTGCCCGTGGTGTCTTCGTAAAAGGTTCAAAATAGTTCCTACAGGAGTAAGTAGATGTAAATCCAGACTTGTGGAAGTGGCAGTGAAGTTGTAGTGTTACTGAAATACAGTCAGTAGTGCGCTTGCATGACGTGTAACAGCTACGATACTTGGGAGTTAGTAAGTTATTTCATATTATAAAGACTATTTCGATCTAAGCTGTGCGTTAAAACGGATGGTAGTAGAAGGCACCGAACGACTTGGCCTACACCGCAAGGACCGGAAAAGCTTTCCGTTTCCACATGACGCGCTGTGAGGTGAACGTGCAACGCTGATTTGTCCGAGAGCTGGACCTCGATTTCATCATGGTCGATGTCGCAATCCGGGCCTTTTAGTGGTCGGATCGGTGTAAAACGGCAGCCTCTTCTCTGCTTGCAATTAAGAGGAACCCCTTCTTCAGCCAGAAAGTGACTGAGGATATATATGCAGAACCCACATTTCTGTCAATGCGTATCCAAACTGTTTCTTAAATTCACATCTGTTTCTTCAACCATGCCTTTAAAACTAGAGATGTATAATCCTGATGAGACTGACCAAGGCCTTCGAAACGTTCAACGTAATAAATTGACTTCCATATTGACGAACTTACGATATACAGCTCTCATCGGCCACCATTGCGCACCACTTAAAGCATCTTATGGTAGAATGCTGAAGCCTTTTTGAATGTTGACATTATTTCAAGGGACTGACTTTTATTTGCTACTCACCAAAGTTATGTTGACTATTTATGTTTACTGACAGTGCGATGCTGTCATTCTCGTCCTTCATTGGTCTCCCGAACCTAAGGTTGTTTGCAGAAAGGCGCGACCTTATAAACTAAATCCTTCTTTTAGTGTGGTGAGAGGCTCCTCGCGAGTGTCTGTTTGGGTGGGCACTTTTATCTTGAGTCCGCTTCAATGGATATCCTGCCCATCGTAACTCCTTTTTGTCTCATTCTGTTAAATTTGTCCCGCCAGCGCAGTAGGTCTGCTCGAACGTCAGAACTAAGAAAGAGAGGAATACGCTTGATTTTTAATGTGTCATTCGAAAATCTTTAGGCAGTCGCTTGTACGGCGAAGTCGAATGCTAGGCAACCGCTACTTTTTGGGCTTATGTTAACGCTTTTCTGTATTCAAATAGCCCCAATGACCAGGCTGTGTTCGAAGAACGCTCGCACTTCCCGCAGTTACTTCTGCATAGGCATAGCTTCTTTCTATGTTAAGTTCCAAAAAAATTGTTTTTCCTTCTTAACCGCCTTTTGAGTATTCAGGTAGGCCAGTATTGTCTGTATTTTAAACTAAAATTTTTATTTTCCAAGTGCCCGTCCACCGATCTTTTAAGATACCTTCAGATGTAATTCGACAACTGTTGTGGTCTTCTCTAAAAAGCACCGAGACATTGTCCAACACACGGCCTTCGAGGAATTTTAGATTTATCGTCGAACCGAAGCCAACAGGCTGAGATTAGCCACGGAATATGATGAGGATAATAATTACCCCATTAAGCCGTTCTTTTGGATTGCCGACTCCAGCTGATCTGTCTGTTGGTAATGGAATTTCAGAAAGGTTTCACTACCGCATTAGAATTCACACTTTGCGTCCGTCTCTGTCATCTTCGGTTCGCACTTGGAGCAAAGTTCCGTAGCAACATATGCTTCGAGTTGTGGCCACAAGACGCTCTTGCACGCCGATTTCAACTTGAGCACCTCTACTACTACTAACATCACCACCACCACTTTTTGCTTCATTCAGTTTTATGCTTGGCGCCATCATACCCAACCGCCGTAGTGAACGCCAGAACCAAGTTAGTCAGGAAAGTCAGATTTGTTTAAGGTCGGAGTAGACTGCACCGCCGACTTCAGCACCACCCAACCTGAGTTTTTAAACATCAAAGTGAGAGCCGGATCTCTGCTACCGACCATGGCTGCGTGCGTGACGTATTTTAACCGCGATTCTCACTTGCGTACTCGTCAGGCAGTCTGATTAACTTAGCTCCACAGTCAGCCTCTCAATTTAGGATTTGATTTTGCAGTTGTCCGTCGGATTTACAGGACCTTTTCGTTTCTACTATGACTGAGCAGGTTTCATGGCTGAATTTTGTATAAATTTATTCCCTCTGAGGTGCAGCTTTCTGTGATATTTCGTTAAAAATCGCACTTACCAGCGTTCTAATGGAAAAAAATAGCATAATTTGTCGATAAAAACCAAGAAGGGAATTCCAGGAAACAGTTGCGACTGCAGATGCCCGATTATTAGAACTAGAAGTTTATTCGCCTGACGTTTAAATTAACACTCGAATGCATCGTCAGAGACGGAATCATACGGGACTGTTTGTGATGCTGGGTAGAAGTTAGAATTCAAAACGTCAGACCAGTAAACTTCTTGTTTCAGTTATCTCAAATTTGGACCAGGTTAGTGTGCTGCACGGGTACTGCAATGATTATAGGATGCAGGTAGTATGCCCACCTATCCTATTTGTCACAAGGGGTTTCATGTTGTGCGATAATTGTCTACTGGGCCAGGTGTTCCGGTGTGCTGTTGTAATGCCCCAACATGCGTATCAAAATTAACATGTAGCATTCATCGCAGGTGGTTGAACGTGGTGCTTTACTGACTTGAGAGCCTGCAGCGATTCTCTTACTGTCGAAATTTCACCGCCCTTATGGGTTTTGAGGCCATTTGTCTCACTGGCACCGGAAACTGTAATTGTCTACGCCCTCTCTACGCGGCTAACTACTTCTCCTAGGAAGAAGTAGACGCGATCGCTACAACAAGAACATGATTCGTCCGAAGTTTCCGATTCATGCAGAGGCCCGTCATCAGCAACAGTATCAGATATGGGTAATTCATACACAGGGATGTACAGTATTTGTAGAATGCTGCCGCTATGATACCGCATAATGTACACTTATTTCAGATACTATCTCTGAAGATGGGTTCGAGTTGGAATAGGGAACGTCAGGCGAATAAAGTTCACATCACCTATCCACATTTAACTGCTCCCCTTGCTCGAGGATGATTTTTGTCCGGTGCAGTAGTGGCTTGATGCTCCGCCTTCGCGTCGTTAATCGTGGAAATGTCATAATCCGTGTTAGGTGATGGATTATTCGGCCATATGGCTCACCACCACAGACGTTGGAAACCGTGTTTGCCTGTGCGCTCCCCCTAGTGGCTAATTACTTTGGCCGAAATCAGTTTCAGAACCGACTCCGGGGTTAGGCCGGCGCACTTGCTGATCGACTGGGACCCGTGAACCGTGCCTCAAGCAGCTCGCGGCTCACGCGACTGTCACCTCTCGCGAGAATTACGACCTCGAAGTCGTAGCACAGCCTATGGACGTGAGGTCACTGCGCTTCCTGATCAACTGAAGGCCGCAAAACCACAATTCGAACAGTTCATGGCTCACGCGATTGTTACCTCTCGCGAGAATTTCGACCCCATTGAACTTTAATGAACTGCGATTGCAGCACTGGTCGGTTTCGAACACAAGCTATAGTTATTTCACACATATTTGCCTGCTGACATTCGGTTGAAGTCCTTTCACTGTAAATCTCACTCGAATAAAAATAAGTATATTTTTGAGCACTTTTCACCGCTTGCAAAAATTTAATCATAGTTCCTGAAAAGTGTAGACACGAAGTACTATTCCATTATGATCCTGTTAAAAGTTACGTCTCCATTATTTCTAATTGTAAATGCAAAGCCTATTGCGGTCGTAAATGTTTACTAAATGAGTATTTTTGATAGAAGAAACTGCGTTTTAGATTGCTTGGTATTGTCAAAGTTGCATCCCATGTATCCTTTCCTAAAAATATCTCGTAAGTCGCCTCCTCATAGCCCCATTTACTATTTCTTCTAATGCTTCCCGTTATGATTGCAGATTGTTATTAAGTCCATCGGGTTATGCTGTGTGTAGTTTCTGCATTTTGTCCTTATAGAGCAGTCTTAAATCCCTAAAAGATTAGTGTAAAACCTTTTTACTCATTACAGTTCGCGATTGCCTTCGAAAATTGGCCTTTATAAATTTCGCTCATATGCTTCTTTTCTCCGGACTGGAGTGCAACCTTTTGTACCTGGCGCAGTCGCGATTTGGATACACGAGGTAGGCACTTTCACTAGAGTCGATTTGAAAAATAAAACTTACCTACTTTAATATAATCAAACTTTTGACTGCGCGGTCTGCCTCACTGTGGTGGGATAGATTGATGCTGTAACTGACGGAGCCTGTTGATGTCATCGGAAACCTAATTGGCTATTCTCCTTTATCGCAGCAACCTACCAGATCCTTGACCTGTGAACAGCAGGAGCAAGGTTGATTGCTTTGCTTTACGCCTCCATATATTTTTAATTCTCTTAGTAATCACCTGTAATATTGGTCGTTTGAAGTACATAATAGGTGATTTCAGTCGCTTGTTTTGTGAAAAGTTATACCCATCCTCTTGTGGACATTAGCTTGGATCCTGGCTCTCCTTACTGTTGGAGAACTGATGTCTCTATCGACTCGAACACTGTTCAATTGATTGTACCAATGTTGTTTTCACACTTAGTTAATTGTACAATGGCAGATTTTACCTCTCTAGTTTCTCCGCCTGATTCTTCAAGCGTCAGATGTGTTTTCTTTTAACTTTGGGCGTTATAGCCAAACCCTTGTTCTCGCGCCATTGGTGAAGCGACAAACGGCTCCTCATATGTGGTTTCATTCCTTGTTTGAGGCGGTTCCCGCGTTTGAACGCTGAGCCGAGTACATTTTCGCAAAGAGCCAAATGGGAGCTGATTGTCATGTTGGATTAAGATGACATGACCAACTCCTAAGGTTAGATAGTTGATGGCCTGTCCATCCGTCAAAATTAGCATCAACCATTACCCCTCCAGAGTGTTCACTACTTGATACAACGCCATTCTTACATCTTCTATCTCAATTCTCCGTCTGACCCCATGTCTTGTAACATCGTCGATCTCTAGGGATTGCCAGACATGTGGTCGCCGTATGCATCCCTCCTGGGACGGATTTTTTAGTATCTCCCGATAGTTGTTTCATCCCCACAAGACGCTTCTGTACTTTAATAATAGATAGAATCTTTGTCTTGGTAGGGTCGGTGGTAAAAGGCTTATGTGTAGAATTATCTTCTAATAGTGACACTATTTTATCATTCTTATCTGTTTTATTCAAAATTGCAGTTAAACTCCTTTGTCTGCGATGAGAATGATGGTAAGAATTAATTATATGGCCCCCAAAACAGAACATGAGCACAGAGATCGCCATCACTACACGTAGCTTTTAGTCAAATCACAGGTAGATTAGGGTTACGTTTAGGGATGAGTTTGGGATTTTTGGTCACGTTAAGGTTAGACTTAGTGTTAACTTTATTTACAGGGTTAAGGGTTGGGGTAGGGTTAACATTAGGACTACAGTAAAGCTTATGTTAGGACTAATGTTAGAGTTATGAAACGGAACTATTTAACCTTCCTTGAATTATACACAGTCACCTTTGTTACTTGGGTGTGGTGCTCCTGCTTCCGTGTCCTGTTTAGGAGGGACACATAAATCATATTCACCGAAATAATAATGTTTTTATCAGTTTTTACTCTTACTGCGTTCCTTTCTTCCCGTGATACTCCTGAAAAAATGATTCTGCTCTTCGAAAGCCTGTACAGTAAGGTTTCTGTCAACTGTGTGATTTACTGTTGATATGGCATACTCCAAGCTCTCAAGGAATTTGAAGTAATTTGAATCGGAGGGATTATATTTTAGTCCCCAATTTTAGTCTCACCAATTGCTGTAAGGACTCTTGATGCCCAATTTACGACCTTAGCTGAGCACTTCTGTTTGTATAAGTTTCGTCGTTCCAATCTTGATACGTAGGTGGTCATTTCGTTTAGGGATGCAAATTAGTGCAAAGGAAGGTTATTACCACAGAATTGCGTTAAGTGCTATTTAGAAAATTTGAATTTTTGAAGTCGGTAATGGGCATCAGTTACGAACGCTTTAATAATGTTTTGGCTGTAACGATGTGCAAATCGATAGATCTTGTGACAGGCCTCACAAGCACAGTTTTTGGTAAAATCGTCTTGTTTCGACACTTTTGCTGAACCGCTATCTGTTCTTCCGTTAGATTTTTGTCGAATCTCAGATTTTTTCCGTCTAGCTTGAAGAAAAACTTTGTGATGGTAATTCATTCGTATGAATTTGAAGGCAGGCACCTAATGTGCTATACTTTTGCATATTTACGTAAGCCTGACGATGACCTGGGGAACCCAATAAAGTTTCTTACCTTTCCCAAAGGACTGTTTAAAATTAAAAGTATATATGAGTATATGCCGCTTCAATAGCCCTTCTGAGAGTTTTTACGAACTTTGTTTTTTTTATCTAGCAAGGACCAGGGACGCATATTCCTCTTTGTTGGTATTTCAATGGCAATAATTCAAGGTACACGTTTTGTGCTGAGCCTGGGTAGTTGTTTTGGTGACATGTCTTATGTACGATCTAAGTCATCTTTCGTCTTCCTGACTTTTTGCTTTATTGCCTGTATTTCACCAGGTGGATTCATACGACGATTCAAGGGAGGTCGGGAAGCAGCGACCCTGGTCGCAGTAAGTTATCTTTCCGTACGGTTGCAGGAATTCCCATCCATGCACTTTCTTTATGTGACTTCAGCCCAGCAAGAGTACACATGCTGTTTGAAGGAACTTCACGGTGCCAACTTTAGTTTTAAAAAAATTTCGCTATTTCTGAACAATTCAAACTCGTCTTTTCTGATTTTCAAAACTATATGTCACGTGCTTGCCCTAAAGTTTCTTCGTATGCTGTCAACTCCGGTTGCTGGGGCCGCCGTCTATTCGGACCATACAGCAGGTGATCGACTCATAAAATTTGCGAAGGAATCCTTGTAACGCATGAAAAGCCCACGTTTCCCGCTGTTTTATGACATTAAACAAATGACCCGTTTTCAAAAGAAGGTATAGTTTGGTTGAAAATTTCTGCTTATTAGCTTGGAAACATATTTCTTATATCAGAAGTAGTAATCCAGAAAACGGGTATATTACAATTTACTTATATGACTGGTGGACGGACAGTCAGGCGGCAATTGCTCCTTCTTCATGTAGCTTCTATGGCACTTCCACTCCGTGGGGTCCGAGGCAGGTGTGGCGGCACGCTTAGGGTGGCTTCGACCGCGCCAGCCACCTGCGCCCTCTCACGCCTTCGGTCTTCTTGACTCTGTCATAACACCAAGTTCAGGTGGGGGAGAGGAAGAGAGTGCGGTGGCTGCAACGCAAGTCTTCTGTCACTTAAATAATCCACGAGCAAGTCATTGTCCCTGCACTACCATGCTGTGGAGCATACGGTAGACCTTGTCGGACTACGATGGTCGAACTGTCATATGACAACCTCATCGCCCGAGAAAATTCTATCCAGAATGAAGACCGATGATCGGTATACACCTTAGTAAAAACGCTCTCTTGGCAGTTGGCTGCCGCGATAAGGTTTTGTAATGGCCTTTTGCAGATGTAGACTGATTTTTATCTTTTTCCTGATTATACTGATTACTCGGATGGTCGCCGCAACTAGTTTTAACCGATGAATTATTATATTTTTTGGAGTACGAAGGATTAAAATTGTCGCTATGCTTATCTGTTACTGTTTCATCTTTAGTTATTCGCCGTAGTAACCTAACATTTGAGGTACTTTCTACTGGCTTAAGCCGCTGTCCTTCGGCCGCTAATTTCTGTAGGCGTTCATAGTTTACTAAAGTCAAAAACAAGTTTAGCATCTTAATTATATGGTGTGGTCGAGAAAATTGGCATGTCGCGATTTTATGCCATGCAATTCTCAGTGTATTAGGAGGGTGTATTGTCAGTCATCCTTTTTTACCGGGCATTACGGCGCCCAGTACGAGCCTTTTACAAAGCAGCATTTGTTGAACTAAGTCCGCTCCACGTTTCATGCCTGACATCCTGTGATTTTCATATACTCGGAGCATGTTGTTCCGGTTGCAAAAGGTACTGGATGTAAAATTTTCCTGCCTATCAAACCATCCTTGCACAGCGAAATGCGCACAAACATGTAGTTTTGGTATATTACGCTCGAAAACATAGAATATTACCTGACTATGAGAAAAACGCCTGTTTTTCACCATTCCTGCGAATTTTTCTTACATACAACAGCTTTGACAAGAATTCTTTTTCAGAACGTTCCCTGTAAGCCCCAAATAAATAAACAGAATATCACCAAACAACGTACTCTAATGAAAATTCAGATTTCGATCAGAACACTCCATAAATTGCATCGCCTGCTGTAAGTTAGGAAATTGAAGTTGATGCAGGCAGACAATTAAATGCGAATCTTGCTCGATGGTCACTGCAAAGGACAGAGTCTAGGTAGACATGTTACTGCCTTGGATTATCCACCACCACTGAACTTTCAGAAGAAGATGCGACCGCTGGAATATGGCGTTTCTTGGTCTGACGTTTCGGATTCTCGCTAGAACCAATCATAAAAGACGGTCTCAGGTAAAGGGGATGAGGATGTCAGGGGTGCATTTGCCATGCCGCCACATGTCTGTTCCAATTAGCGCCATCATCGCTGGTTGTCGTAAGGGGGGCGATGATTGCTCGTTAATCCACGTGCGAGTCGTTAATTGTAGAGATCCCATCACCGTTTTTGATTTTTTTGCGTGATAACCACTCGGCAGTGTGGCTCGCTGCCACTGGAACCTTTGACCTCGCGTGTCTAATTACTCTGTCTAAGCAAAGTCTCGGCACAGAATATGGAATCACGAGGTCATTGCGCTTATTAACCGACTGCGGGCCACAGAACCAAGTCTCAAACCATTTGCAGCTCACGCCCTTGCGAGAATTTCGGCCTCGTCGAAGTTGGGGATGTGGCTGCGTCCCTTATCTGCGATTGTTTCTGATAATGGGTTTGAGCGAGAATCCGAAACGCCAGGCCAATAAAATCTGTTCCAGTGATCGCATCTTTTTCTGAACTGCTTCCTGGAACTGGTCTTTTCGCTTCTATCAAATTCTTACAATGTCTAAAATCATCACCTTCTGTGGATCGTGCTCATCGGTTGTGGTGGCCTATGTCCTGTCTTGCGCATTATCGGAATGCGATATTAAACTTCTACTCCTTGCAACGGCAATTTCTCCATTAGATAAAGCGAGTTCAATCAAGCATTGTTGGTAGTAGTGTTAAAAGGGCAATTGCCTCACCCAAGCGGAGCCACACAGTGTTGCTAGGCGGCTGTTCGATCACATGTAAAATTGTAGAGATTCTTTAACCAATCTAGTGCAACCACACCAGTTTATATTCTTTTTTTAATTCACGTCAACATTTATAGCTCCTGTCGTCTGATTAATATAATTTATTAGCAGATGATCTGATTCATTGTTCCGCTCAGGGTGGCCTGAATCCCCGTGGATCGGCGCTAAAGCCCCATTGGTAAAATCCTGGCTATCATAGTTCATGCATATTGTGATTGTGTATGTCCTGTGCGTACTCCCCGTGTGCTTGCATCAACTCAGCCGCCTGCTCCTTCTTAGCCTCTCTTATAATAGTGGCTTGCTTTCAGAATTTTTCCCCTACCTTAGCGTATCTTTTGGAGTATTGCCTGTCAACAGGCATTTGAAAGCACCAATTTGTTCCTGCCTTTGTAAACCTTACTGGCTTCGCATCACTGTTTATGCCTTACTCGCATTTGAGTACGCCCACATCTGTCATCTTAACTGTTGCCTCTCTTTGCTCTCAGCGATTACTCGCAGAATCTGCCACTCTTGCTTCCGATCCGTACTGTTGCACACCCTGGTAGATTGATCACCAAGAACCGAAAGATACAGTATGTGTGATGTACTGTCTCATGAAATGTTACCTGAGCTTCTGCACTTTATTTTCACTTTGAAAAAGATCCCAAAATATTTCACTCACTTCAGAATGCCAGTTTTCATGCGAGCTTCTGTCCGACCGCTTGCAAAAACCGCATTAAATGGCTGCTTAAGTAGTGGGAATTCTTTCCCATCGATTTTCGATGTCCTTAGACATTCAACCATATTTAGCTCACAATATTTTATCTCTTTACTTAATTGATAGTAAATTACGTCTTCTTCAGATCTGATACCTTCAGAAAGTGTATTTTTCGGTTTTAAAAACTTTTTTTAAATTCCCCAATAAATTTGAACCCTACCTCTCGTTACAATTGCATTCAGGACTTCTAAACCGTATGCTGCATACATTCCGTCTAAGGAAAATCACACTCATTTCTAGTTAGGAGGAAGAAACCGCACAATAGTCATAAAATTTTGCAATGGATGTGGACCAAATTGTATACTTTATAGGTAAGATTAATAAATTGTCAGATTCGATGTAACATGAGTGAACATTTCAAGATTTTAAAATCTCATAATTGTGCAATTTTCGAAGTGAAATTTACCCTTTCTTCGTATACAAAATTTGAAAAAACGTATTTCGCTACGAAATAGGTAGGATAAAGGATATTTTTGTGTATGTTTTTCTATAAACAACGTTTGCGTCTGTAAGATTATCGAAAATCAATAGGAAAATGAATGATACTTAAGTAACCGTTTCAACAGAGTATGCTTTATGCAGGTGGTCAGAAAGAAGATTGTTCAAAAGTTGGCATTCTGAAATATCGTGGGATTATGTTGTACGAAAATTATTATTACAGCTCTACCTAAGTAATCTTTTTCGAACCGGAAATATGACGGAGTTTCGGTAAGCATCTCATGAGATGGCATATCGACTTTATGTATTCAGTACTTTGCAGACAGCCTGTTCAGCTTTTCTTCATCTGGTGAGACCTCAAGCTACAGATGCATAAGGAACCTTTGTCTCACTGCTTCGCTTTTTATTGGTAATGTCGAATATGAGATCTGGTGAAATTAAGTGGAGTTGGATTACTAGGAGCCACTCTGCTGACCCTCGAGCTATGTTATACGGTTCGTAAAAGGCCATGGGGCTCTCCTCGTTACCGCTGACATACCTCTTCAGCATTTTACAGTGCAACTAGTGTTAACCCTATATTTCTGGCACTTGACTGTGACCGTTTCTCCTTCAAACCGGCCAGCTTTGCATGAGCGTCTCTCTTAAGGTGGTAACTATTAGGTCTGACAGCGTTTATCACCAATCAATCAACCGTGCTTTTTAGGAGCCCGAAAAGCTGAGGAAATTATGACTTCGCTTTCCGCGGACTCGAAAACTTCCTAAAGCGGTCCAACTTTTTGCGTTGTACTTCACTCTCTTCTGTCTCCTTCGTCTTTCCCTGACTTCGTGTGACGGCTAGACATTTTGAACCTTGGGCCTGTTTGTCATCATAACTTTGTATTATCAGTGGTCCTGGTGAGTTAGCCCAGGCAGACGAGGTCGAGGGGATACGGTTTGGGAGCAGACAGCTCAGTCAAGTGGTCGGTGACTTAGCAGTATACGTACAAAGCTAGCAGGCTGGAAAAATGCCGGGGCAGGCGCTTGAAGGGCAGGGAGGCGGAACGAAAGCAGTAAGTTTGGCCTGCCTGGGTGATATGTTGTTGGCTGCTTGGCCGACGTTAGTGGCGGCCTGTTTCGTTGACTGTTCACGTCGTCCGCTCGCAAACAAGCAGCAATATGCCGGGGAAATGTTTGACACTGGGTAGGAAACTTTACCTTACTGGGTCGGCTCAGGAAACAGTCCAACACGAGTGATTACCATTGGACTGAGCGAGAAAAAGAAAGTGTGCGCAAATCTACACTCAGGTGTTTCGATGCAGGTAGTAATCAGTGCTACAGGACGCGAGGAGATGCTCCGAATAGGCTACCGAGAGAAAAAGTATCCAGGCGCTGCGCAAGCGGAACTTTTTGATGTTTCCGGCTAGTGTTGACAACCGATTAGTAGGCTCAGAACGCCTTGACTCACTGTGGATCAATTAGCCAGAGATTACTGTCGTTATGTCCCTTTAGAGAGGCCTCCTGCTTCCAGTCGATCGCTAATCTACACCTCTCTCGTTTACTACCTTGTAAACCGCATCAGTAGACTGGGAGGATGTTAAAGTTTGCGAATAATCATTTTAGTACCTCAGACACTCGTCATAATAGACTTTATTTATAATAAAAGCAGAACACTTCTTGGTAAGGATGCCTTGTATGGCTGTATAAATGGGACACGTGAATAGGAATCGTCCTGCCCACTTAAAATAGGTAAATTTCAGGAATTTTAAATATACCCAACTTTTAGCGCTAACACTAACTCTATCATAAAACTTAACTGTCCCCTTAATCTTAACCGAAGCCCTATCCTTAACCTTAACCCTACAGTTAAAACCACAATAACTTTAACCTACTCATGACTCCAACTCTGACTTTAACCCTCACCTTAATCCTGCATATAATTTCCCTGGAATTTACCGCAAAGCCACATGTATTGTGGACGTTTTCTTTAACCCTGTCCTGTTTAGGTGGCCATACAACGCATCCCTACCCGTTTCTTTTACTGAAAAGTTGGAATGGCAGGTACATTTTCAAGACGAGTATAAAAAATTAATTTTTTTGGCACAAACTACCGAATGTTTCTGGTTTTTATAAGCATGAAGCATCGTAGTAAAATTTATTCTACTAAATCGCCATTTTTTTCTATATTTGATATGCACAATTTACTGAAGGAATGCTCAACTGACGGCTAGCGTGCTGCTGCGGATAAATAACCTGAAATTCCGTTACTAGTGGAGTCTGTTGCCTCACTTAGGTTTTAGTTGACCATTGGAAGATATATTTGATGCATTCAGTATGTATTTCACGAGTTAAGCCGCTACTACGAAGGGCTTCCTCTATCCAGCTATTTCAAAATGTTTTCCGGCAACTATATATGCCTACGTTTAGTCAGTCCTCACCAGTCTACCGCATTCAAGTAAGGTGCTTGTAAGATAGTAAACAAGGAGAGTGGATGCAATGAGTTAGATAGGTTCCCATGGTTTGCATGATTTCGATAAACTCAGTGGTCCGGACATTCATTCAGATATATGCAGTTTTTGTATGGGGATGGAAATGGTGGGTTGACGAGGTTGTAGGTGCTTCCGAGGGAGGAAGACACCGGATAAATAGCCTCCATCAGGTGTGCACGCATGGATTCGGTTCATGATAACTACAGTGTCTGTGCGAGCGCTTCTACACATGCGGGACCGACTGTCGCATCCTGATCACCGCCGCCTTCGTTGCACAGCTCATCGGTTCTATATCACTACCTCTGCTGCCAGTATGGCGAATAATTTCCTAAGTTATACTGATGACTGCCTATTAGCATTTTGTAAATATTACCAATTTTTTCAACGGTAGCTGATGGACTTCGGCCCAAATATTCATATCAAATTTCGTTTCTACGCCTGATCTGCTTCAGGTAGCAAATTAATTTCTTAGGAAATTAGAAAGCTGAAATTTTGAAACTGGAGTATCTACCAGAAAGCACACAGGGGAACCACTGATGAACAGAACCTCTCGCAGCTGTGCTCTGCAGCGGTAGAATATCGGTGAAACACGTTTCTAGGATTTTAGCTAGTACCTGTGTTGACAGCACGGTGAATACATTCATGAATTGTGCCTATACATCTTTTTTTGGTGCCCACCTCGTGATATCTTAAATATTTTGCCTGCCTGTATGTACTTGGTCATTTTCCTAATTGTTGGAGATTTTCCCAGAACTAAAGGATTCCTAATGGTTCGCTGCGCTAGGCTGTCCTATATTCTTAATGTACAATATTAAATGATTTGATGAGCTATTTCGTCGGACAAACGACAAAAATGGATACCAGCTACTTCTGACAATTGATTAAATCCGATCTGATCCTCCAAAAGGTTCGTCTCCTACCTAGCTGAATTGCCGTTTGTGCTTTACTGCCTACCACTCCGGCCATCTTTCCTGTTTTCAAGTCCTCAGACCTTCACATATCTAAGGAAGCGGGTACACGGAACAACCGTTACTTGTTGATAAAAATGATCATATCGGTGACCGCCACGACGATGTACTCTGATCAGTATTAATAAATCTCAGGGCCTCTAGATTAGTTATTGGGCTTATGCATTTGTCCCAACGCAAAAAGTACCCGTCATAGAAGATCTTTGCTTTGGTCCGATTTAAGTTATTTCTTCTGTTGATCTTATTAGAGACGTCTGGTTGGTCCCCATGTTGTTTTTTAGGTTCTTTTGTGATATTACTGAACCTATTGTTTTGTAATTATTGATAAATTATACTTTATTCTTTTTATTTTAAGTCAATCCTATCCCAAGCTGTTGCCTATCTGGTCATCGGCTTGGCTCCTAACGAGATTCCATTCTACATCGGAATGCTGTTCTACAGTTTCACTTCTGCTGCATTCGTTCCGGCTTTCAACGGACTCACGTCCATGAAAGTTCCTGCCGATCAACAGGTCAGTTGGTTGTCCTTCTATTCAGTCATACGAAGTTCATTTCGTTTTCCTAAATAACACATTTTCTGGAGGTTGCTTCTCTCCATTAGCCAACTTGCCTTGTCTAATGTGTTTGTCGTTACTACTTCCATTACTCAAGCAACGCTGCCTTATTTTACTAAAAGGGCCAGGCTATGGGCAAACTGCGGTCACTGAACGCTCTCGCACGCGCATTTGGTCCGAGTGCCGTTTCAGTCCTATTCTGGATCTTCGGTCCAGGCGTGTCCTTTGCTATTGCTGCTGGGCTGACTGTTGCAGTAGCCGTCTCTTTCCGACGGATGTCCTGTTCCTAAGGGAAAATTGCCTCTGTATGGTCTTGTCTCCATTCCTTTTTTTGCATTGTATTTATTTTCGTGTTTCTTTGCGAAATTTTGTTGTTATTCCCCCCGACCCGGTGCTCATCAGGACTTTGATTCATTCTATTTTCATCGAATTCTGCTGTTTAGTATGTCTGCTAAATAAATGCTATTTACCATTTTGACCGTTATTCCGCCGCCCTCCAGACGCTTCGAACTAGTTTTGTAAATTTACCTTCGAACTAGTCGTTTTGTAAATTTACCTTCGGGTGTTTTCTCAGGTATCCTACTTTTGGACCATTCTGTTCAATGCTGCGCATTTGCCTGGGCAAAAGTGCTACCCACACGGGCAGGGTGTGGGTTCTCAGCAGTCACGTCGACAGCGCGCCAAATCGCCGAGTAATCGTCAACAGGGGATGAAATCACGGCCATTAACGATTTGGGTACGGACCGAAAAGCCATTGCCGCATCAGCTATGATCCCCAGCGGCTAACACGTCACTGCTAATTATTGTAGGCATGTGGTGGCCTGGCGACTGCGGCCTCGTAAACAGTGCAACCCTTGTACTGTATAACACTTTTCTCTGATGAGGGCTCCGAAATGTCAGGCCAAAAAACTCCTGGTTTCAGCGATTGCGCCTTCTGTTTCTGAATCTGTTCTCCTCCGCCGTCTGGACACCGGTGTCACGTGGACATACAGAGAACACGGGAATCTGGGACATTTAAGGAGGCTTGCGGACGATTTTTTTTTATTAAGAACAGATTGCGGCCGTGGCTGTAAGATGGGCGAGAAGTTACTATTTCTAAAAATGGTGGGTTCCGAAAAAAATTCACGGAACGTGTGGAAGGCTGGCTCGAGGACCTCTCTCTTCGGGAGGGTTACGTTAGCATGTTGTACGATCGCGTATTAACCCATCCTTTATTCCCTGAGTTGGGTAATATATTACATTCTTGCACGTTATTCAAACCAAAACCGAAGTCAAACGAAGACAGCAATTTTTGATTGCTGTGGGCTACATGTCGGTTGTCAGGAGGCCCAAATAGGTCACACTGCGTCGTTAAACTTGTAAGCAGGCCGAACATTGGGTTTTCTGGCGATTGATTCCAAGTCATGTCTTTTTTTTGGGGGGGGGATTAGCATGTTTGCAGCGCTCGAGTGACAGAAATAAAATGTCTCACTGGTCATAAACTCGAAGAACACGCAGTGAGTAGCCACCCAGCTGAATGTTCTAAATTTAAAACTAGAAGTAGGCCAAGATAGAAACCCTGAAAACAAGTACGCAAATGACGACTGCCGAACCACCTTTAAGAGGTTTACGTAAACAGCACCTGGTAAACAGAGAAACGTAAACAACTGCCTAATTTGCCAGATAAGCAAGTATTAGCTCATTCGGAAGATAAGGACTCCAATACCACTGACTTTTAAAGGTTGCTGCTTGCTTTTTCAACGAAGACGGTGAGTAGTTGTGTCGGATGGAACGGTAGTGGATATAGAAGTGGAGTGGTGGCGTAGATAAATTCCAACACTTGCTAAAGCGCACCCAAGAGAAACCTGGGCCCGAGCTGGCGTAAACAATAGAAGGTCCAGCGCTGCCCATAGAGCAAAAAGTAAATACACATCTTTACTTTAAAATCGCTCGGCCAATTAAAATAAGCCTGAAAAAGAGGAATATTTGAAAGAAACTCAATGGATTAATTACATCGATTGTGGAGGATCGACAAAAGCGACAGAGGAAGGAGATAAAAATACACAGATCTGCTTCTGCAGGGACTTTTGAAATGCAGAGTTTGATTGCCTCTTTTACCGTGTACGCCACTTGGTTGGAAAAGTGCTTGACAAAATGCAAAGCGGTTACTTACTGGATGCTGTGTGTACCTGACTTAAATGCTACTGAGAGTACGCAGGGGTTGGGGGGGCAAAAACAAGAAACTAACAAAGTACATAAATGTCGACTTCTTCCTGACTCTTCAGTATTTATTCCATCCGAGGACATATCTATATACACAGAGTTAAAGGGGAAGGAGAAACGCCAACGACGTGCCTCTGTGAGTCGATCGAGGTAGCATATACGATCACGAAGTCAAGTTGTTTATGATGCGGAAATATGTGTGAGGTAATGGCTTGATTGCGAAGCAATAACACTGCATGAGCGAAAAAATACTAAGGGGGGAGGTACAGGACAGGGAAAGATGGAAGACCAGAACCTGGACGAGGAGGGCAGGGAAATATTGGGGTGAAGGGGGAGAGGGAGGCTACGCGAGCCACAGGGAAAGATGTTCAACGGGGAGATTAGAGGAAAGACGGCGGAAGTAGGGCGAGGGAGGGGGGGGGGCTTGGTTAAAGAAGAGGAATGAGGAAAAATAGAAAGAGGGACATTTTACCGAGGTTTCGTTTTCATGGAGAGTGGATCGGAGTAGGCGGGAAGAAAGGCAGTACGACCATCCGAGAGCGGCTGATGACTCAGCAGACGAAGACGGGCAAAATCCTCAAGATGAGATCATCGTCGCTGGATACAGGCTGAGTTGAAGCAGGGGATGCAACAAAGGCACCACTGCTGGCAGTCACAGCTGGTATGTTTCCGGAGGGGTACGAAGTATTCAGATTGTGGCTGAAAGGCACCACAGGCAAATGGCGAGGAGGTGCAGGGCCGGCAGGGTCAGTGGTGCCGGTAGCGGTAGCACGGAAACCATCACTGCCATTGGTGTTCAGGCCCATTTGGCCAAGGGGCGAAAAAGGCTGAGCGGCTTCATAGTTACTCAGCTGACGCGTCCGCAAGAAAGGGCGCGATGGTGTGGGGCCGAGACTTACAAGCTTCGGATCATCGGCTAGTAGGGCAGGAGTACTGGGACCCGCAGAGTCGGGTAGGGAACGCAAAGTTGCTCTCGACTCCGACGATGGTACGGTGAGTTGACCAAACGCCTTCGAACTACGGAGGAGGGAAATGAACTTGGGTATAGGACACTACAAGCACTTGAATGGCATAAAAGGACGTCTTGTTCGCCAACAGTATCATAGTCATCCTTACCCACGTAGGGCGCTTGCTTATACAACCAGTCTGTACAGTCATTCTATTCTGACACCCGTTAGTGTGTTCTCGAGCATCCTTAGAAAAAAATTATATCACCCTTTGAAAACTACGATTGGCTGAGATCAACTAGTTCATTTCTCCAAACATTTTTTTCACTATTAGTTTACTCACAGTGGACGCGTCTGTAAAGGAGCTTGGTTGGCAAATAGCACTTCTGGGCGCTTATGTCCTGCGGAAAATTTAACCACACAGAGCGACTTATAGCCCTCCAGTCGGCCAGGAGACCCACGCTTTGGGGAAAAGGTACCGGTTTTATGGAAATAACCAGGCGCAAATACATAAACTGCAGCTGGGCAGTGAATGCAATCACGACTGTCACAGGTGGGACAGACAAGAATCGCGAATCGGAAGGGCCCTGGTTGGGCAGAAAACCGGTTGCATCAACTGTGGGTCAATAGTTCTATTCGCGTGCAAAAGACAGTTTTGCATCCCGAAAAAGGTCAGTTAGGAAAAAAAACACGCGGTGGAGTAAATCTGTATTGCCACCGGAGCGAAAGGAAACAACGACAACAAAATCGGTGCCGGTGGAAATATATGAAGAAACAAATAGAAACCGCATCAGTAGTTGCAGCCTAATCTGATGGGCGTGGAATAATTTCTTCAATAACGTGGTTCCAGAACCGTGTGACTGGGACGAGGGGAACCCCGGCGAGGCAGAATCGACTTGTAAATAGAGCGAAGGCATGATGCGAAATAAGCACGCTCAGTTTATCGGATATGTACTCGCAGATACAATCAGACACAGAATTGGAAAATAGGTTGGAAAGAATGACCTATATGGCCCCATAGACTGAACAACGGAATAAGACCGCCCTGCCCAAGCAATAAAGGTGAACCTACGCATAATTTCAGGAAGGGTAAATATTCCTGTACCCTAGCCATAAACCTAGCCGTAATCTTAAATTTAACCTAAACCTAAGTTATACACTTAGCACAATCCGAACATTAACCCTAAACATAACCCTAATCCAAGCCATAATCTAAACCCTAGCCATAAGTTTACCGGAAGTTTACGCAAAGCCACCTGTATTGCGGATGATTACTGTTCTCATATTCTGTTTAGGGCGTCATTAAAGTCATCTTTACCAATAGGTAACCTATAAAAAGCCGTTTTTGGTAATCAAACGTGGTCCCCGTTTTCAACTACTAAATAGGCCTTCACCGGCACACTCCTGAAATACCCACCCAACCTGTCGAAGGGGTTGGCGGAGGCGGAGGCTGCGCGGTAAGTCGACTGAAGTGTGATTAAAATAACGGCTTCCGGTGGAGCCGCTTAGCTCAGGTGGTTAGAGCGTCGGCTGTACTGAAGCCTTTCTCCTGCTGTTGTGGGTTTGCATTCCACCAAGGCCGCAGAGTTTTCACGATTGTGTCAAACAAATTTAATCTAAGTCATCGCTGCCCTGCGGGGCAGTGATGATCACTGTTGTGTTCAAATGAAGTAAATGGCCTAGGAGAGGCGACACGCCACTAACGGTTTGTTCCACACTACGCATGTCAACAGATACGACATAAAAACTAAGGTGTATTCGAGAGGACCGACTAAACAATCTCAATCTGTACGTGAACTATCGACTAACAAGCACGAAAATCGACCCGGTTCAAGGAGCGGACGACATCAAATAGGCTGAAAATTTTCATTCCAGGTTTCATGGAAATAAAAGATTGCACATAAAATTTAACATGGAGCTTGACATTTCAGGCTAATCGGCTGAATTACGGCCTTTGCAGACAGTCTTCTGGAAACGGGGGAGCGTTGATGAACAAAAAATGAGAAAAATCATTCCCGCTTGCATGTTATCTAAGAGCAGACATGCCTGATATGCAAATACTAGCAACTCCTAAAGTGCCATTTCGAGGCGAAACGAGATCAAAAGCTCCGCCGCTAAGTCCGTAACATTCCCAGAAATTGCAACTGGCTTTCGTCTATAAGGTCTAATTGCAGCCCAGAACACATAAGCCCGTTCACAGGCGATCACTTCGGAGGACCTAGAGGAGCCGATGACTTGGCAATCACTATGAGAGTCGAGGCGAGTGCTGCATGAATACGAAACTACATATAATCCTATAACGAACGAACTTTTGAAAGGTAAGTAATTAGAAGTCGATAATGCTGTTAACCGAACTGTGGCCAACCCCGGCAGCACTTGCATGCAAACCAGTCGTACATGACCATTAAAACGAGGTGAGAGGAAAAAAATCGCAGGGGATTACAGAATTCTAGCCAAGAGACCCGATGGCAGTCAAACTGTTTGCAGGTCACTATAGAGGGCATCCAGGTCTTAACCATCGTGCGGACTCTACTTATCTGAGAGTTGCCGGAGGCTACACAATAACTGAATATTGGAAGATCAGCATGCGTTGCGGAGCTAAAAAGCAAACATTCGATATCGCTGAAAGCGCTGTTTTTTAGAGTAGTGTTCAGGAGTCGAGGTTGGCTATCACTAAGGCCAGGTAAGCAGCGATACCACCTCCGCAAGTTATTTTTGGATATGACAAGTTAAAGTGCAAGGGAGAAAAGTGAGACTTAGTGACAAATTTAGTTTCCGGTGAAACGACTGAGCGTACCCTTCAAAGGACAGAGAGGTCCCCACAAGCGAACACTTTTGCAACTCGGAGAGGCCAACGGTGGACGGGAAGCCGGTTGACGGCAAGTAAGAGCAGGTAGAAAGAGCTTGCGGCTGGCCACAAGGAGCGAGATCCGTCGCGCGTAGGAAGCCCGCAATGTGACCAGTCGGTGTAGCCGGTTCCGTCCGGATGCCCGCGCCACAAACAACACCACCATCCACACCCCTGACATGCTCGGGGGTGAACTGATGGAGAGACAGGTGTTGGTTCGGCAATGGCTTTCCGGTCGTTCTGCGCAGGTTAGGATCGCCCAGAGGCGATGAGGTGTTAAATGCGGCCTGTGTACGCACCGCCACACCCATTTGCGGTGCACAAGACTGCGTGAGGGGAGGTTTGCGTACAGCTGCAGGTGCCGCGGAGAGTGTATAAGCGTTTGGTCTTGCGTTACTCGTGTCATTTTGAGTGTCATCCCCACTCCCACTGTTGGGCAGAGAAGGCGCATGATTGGCGGACTCCTCATTCTTCGCGTCCACCCAATCGAAATGGAGATCCTGGTCCAGATGGTCCTCGGTCAAGCTGGCCTCACAATTCGGGTGAGTAAGGATGAACGGCAACTCCAAGCAGACGTCGCTATAACATGGAAAGAGTATTGGCCAAAGAAACACCGGACAGGAGTTGCTACGCAGTCCAAGCATATGCCTGCGTTTGAGTGCAGATAGGAGCACATAAAGGACAAACTGAAACGTCATAATAACATCAGAAACTTTGCTCTACTTCAAGGTTTACGAGCGTAGGATAGAGGTCAGGCGAAAAAAAGGACAGAATTCGTGGCATTAAAGAGGCGTATAGTGGAGTATGACATATGCCCTAACTAGAGAAATACTGTCTGTTGGTAAAGAATTTCCGAAATTAGTAAAAGTACGACAGGGACAACTAAAAACTCACAAGTATTAACGGAACAACCGGTCTGCCAAGAAAGGAGGACTAGACCATGTCTACAAATAAGGCTGCACACATGTTTATCTAAGTGCATCAAACGTCACCCAATGTCCAGTTTTGACAAGGAAAGCGTGGTCCAAATGCATAAGGGCAGTACGACAGGATAGATTTGTCGACGGAGCTTACGATAATGGCGATAGTGATGGGAGAGTTAATGGGAAGCGGTGAATCTCAATGCCCCTTCGAAAACAAAAACTCATGCGTTCTCCCAATGTTTGTAACAGTGCTGGTTCACCGATTACAGAGCGACGGAGTTAGAAGTGGCCAATCACGTGAATACGTGATTCAAAAGTGCGATCACAATGAAGACAGGTTAGGAACGAGTTCGCGCTGATGGGGCTTAGGGTTGGAAAGACGGAAGGATTGTCCTCGCGCGATAGTTCGACTGTGAGAGGCGACCAGGTCCGCCGCATGCCCCGCGGAGTGGGAACAGAGTGGCTAGCCAGCGCAGCAACTAATACACCTTCGCTTCCCCTCACACATTTTGCTTTAACGGCAAGAACATGCGAAGATGACCGGAGTTTGGTGCGGGAGTGTCGACTGAAAAATCTAGAGCGCCAGACAGCATGGAGCTCAAATCGTAAGAGTGCCATAAAGACAACACAAAGGAGCCAATGTAAGCGGACCTTGAGTCTTGAAAAAGCTTTAGGCCTTTAATAGTGATTAATGCGCTGACAGATTCCCCGGTGCCGATAGAAGCAAAGTGGCGAGCAGTTCAGGAAAAGAAGATCCGATTGCTAAAACACGAAGTACTGCGCTTCAGCAACAACCACCAAAACGGTCACAAAATCAGTTGTGTAAGGGCGCTATATCCGCGTGTTGTGACTCAGTGCAGCGAACCAGAAGAAAAGGTCATTCAATTGCAATATCTTTGACTGGTGTTCCGCGAAAGTGGCTACCCGCACAACTTCGTCAGCAGGTGCATGCGCAAACAAGGCGGGAGACCGGACTGCAGCAGCCCCACATTTTGGTGACAGCTCCCTTGCGTGAAGAACGTCTCGGAAGCCGCTAGACACTCTCTCACACTGAAGTTGCATCCCGACCAGAAGCATCTATCAGGCACCATGAAATGAGGCCAAAAGCCCCACTGTCATTGCAGGAAACGTATGTAGTCATTTACCGCATTAGACGCAGTTGCGATCAAAGCAACTACGACGAAGAGGCTGGGAGACAATTTTGTAGACGGATTAGCCGAACATCCGGCAGCAGTTAGGAGAAAGGACGTCGGCTTTAGGGTCCCGGTTTATGCGACGGGAGCCACTCACACCCTTAAGTTTGACGAGGCCGAAATTCTCGCAAAAGCTGAAAACCGCAAGAGCCGTTAACTGATTGTGACTTGGTTCTCCAGCCCACAGCCGACTAAAAAGTGCAATGACCTCGCGACCCCATATTATGTGCCGAAACTTTGCTTAGACAGAGTAATTAGCCACGCGGGAAGGACGCGGACGGTCAAAGGTTCCAGTGACAGCGAGTCACACTACCGAGACGTTATCACGCAAAAAATGGAAAACGGTGATGGGATCTCGACAATTAACGACTCGCATGCGGATTAAAGAGCAATCATCGCGCCCCGTACGACAACCAGCGATGAATTTGGGATCTGCTAATTGGACTAGGCACATGGCGGCATGGCAACTGCGTCCTACAAATACTGTACCCCTGGCGTCCTCACCACCCTTACCTACGACCGTCTCTGATGGGGGGTTCGAGCGAGCATCCAAATGTCAGACCAGTACACTTCATGTTCCACTCATTTCTCTAATGCTCAAGCGACCGTTCAAGCTTTTCAAACTGGTGATGAGATCGAGCGCAGTGGATGAAAAAGTTAAAGGGCCCGTCTGTGCGTGCTACATGCCTGACCTTACTTTCGCTCCACACGCACTCACACACCAGACAGTTAGCAGGCTCGAGAGGAACATGAGTGACCGAAATGACGAACAGTTATCATTTTCAAGTAATATTTGATTCACGTGACGCGAAACAAACCAGTCTACTAAGGTGAACGGAAGAAACCGTTGGAGTGATGCACCAAGCCTTAGCCAGTAGGATCACAACCTGGCTACATTAGCAGTAACTACATGCGTTAGCCTCGACTCCAGACTGTAATGTTACAAAACAACGAAAACGAAAATGACACATTTAGCGCAATGGCTACCGCAAAGATAACGAAGAAATGCTATGCAACCAGAGCGAGGAAGGATTGTGCAAGTACTAGATAAATGTTCTCCTAATCCGGTGGGTGTGAAAGCATAGGAATAAAATGAAAAATCTAAAATCAAACCAAAATAACGTATTTCAAGGCCTGAAACAGCAGTCTAAACGACAGACCTGGTCGTAAAATACTAATTTAACGAATGCGATTTTACACTTTAACGTTAACACTCCTTTTCTTATAGTCCCAAGATTCCATTTTAAATGGGCAAAAGTGTCATAAAATTGACGAACACTGTTATCTGGCATTGAGCGTATTTTCTGTAAAACAATCCAACCTAGCTACTGGCATTTGCGTATGACTTCTACTGTCCATTATTTTACCTTTATTTTGACTTCTTTGCAACTAAGCGGGTGATGAAGGACGGGGAGAATGGCAGTACTAATATGATGAGGACAGTGAAAGCGGAGGGGAGAAATCTATGCTTCAAAAAGTAAAAAAATCGATGATAAGAGAAGGCAACATGAGGCGATCGTGTGCACGAAAGAAGAGGATAACGAACCTTAACCCAAAGCCGAGCACAAGACGTATTTTCACTTTGTAGCGAACAATAATACCCATAGGTTCGTGGGAAGACTTCGGTGAGGCCCTGATGTAAACGGAGAGGATAGAACAACATTAGGGGTGGCGGATGGTAAAAGACGAAATTTTGGTCGGTGTATCATCAGGATAAATCAAATTACATTGTAGAGGAGGCGAGGTTGGTGTCCTCATTCTTGAGGTCGCCGTCAAGAGCGAGTCCTGGCTTGTCCCGATTATTCGATAACAACGGACACAGACGGTAGATCTTGCACCAGCCCGTTTGACTCGGAGAAATCGGGAAGCCCTCGCTAAAAAAAGGTGAAGGATGGTGGAAATAAATAACACACTGGCTAATAAGAAACAAGAATGGCGCGATTTCAGAAAAAGGAACTACATGAAAAAAGTACCAAGGCACATTTTTTTCGCCTGTGATCTGAAAATGGCATATTTAGTCACCCACAAAAGGAACTGAAAACCACCATGTCAATTCAGGCCTGCGGGAACAAATTCTAAATGAGCCACCATGTAAAAACACAAATATAAAAACAAAGAACTTCACGACAGTAACAGAAATAGATTTTCGACTTTTAGAGGGTATTCACAATTGTATGACTATCAACCACCTTTTGGGCACAAAATGATCAACTGACGGCTTTGCGCCGCAGTGTCAAGGGAAAAATTGCGCTTACTCTGACTGAAGCTCTGCCACGTTGCACTTGTAGTGATTGGCATTCGGAAGACAAACCGAGGTGTACTGACGAACTGGAGGAACAAATACACAAGAGTCTTAAATGCTACTAAGTGAATTTCATTTTTAAACTGAGGACATTTCTAGTAAAAGGAGCCAAGACTATTAAGTACTGAGTCAACCCTGATGGTGGATAATAGGAAAAACGAGCTGTAAAATTTAAATGCAACCTGGGGGAGAAAATTCTTGCCATAAAAGGGCGACCTAATCGCTAAAGATACGTCATAGAGAGCAGGAGAAGAAGCAAGTTTTACAATTGAAATAATACAAACTATCGATCGGTTTTCAAAGTTAAATCCTTCAGATAACATTACCAACAAATAAGGAAATAGTTCTGGTAACTGCATGGCCTTCTTCTCTAATGCTTATAAACCCAATTACGTGGAAGGGGAGATCGCACATATAAACTCCAGGTGTGGCAAGCCATTGATCTGCAGAATCGGTCACCTGATACGAACAAACAGACATTCACGTCTCACTGTCCAGCCGCCCCAACTGGGTGTGACGGAAGCGTACGGTGACGTCCACCCTTGAATCCAAGTACTCCAGGAGTTAATTTACTACATAAAGCCCTCACATGAAACCATACCCAGCGAGACACAGCTTAACCGGGCTTTTGGGCGACGTCGGGGAGGCTACTGGGTGGACCTGCCGAGGATGAGCTGGTTAACAACAATGAAAAAAAATAATTGCAAACCAGTATGGAGGCATCCTGTTTGCATTGAAAATCTAAAGGTCGCATGGTGACAAGCGCTCGGTAATTTAGGAGTATTACTGACAACTACAAGCGATAATAAGGTGGTACTTTTGGCCTTATTTAACGTTATTAGGAAGCCATGACCAGAAAGGCCATAATTTTGAACCTGGGGCCGGTTGAACATTGAACGAACCAGTTGAGCCAGGAGCTAAAGCTCCATTAACTCCGTGAGGATGCATTAAAAGTCCTATGCGAGTAGTGTTATTCTTCAGTTTTATTCTACAGACCCTGCAAACCAAAGTTTATCGATGGTAATGATCACTCTATTTAATTTTGTCTTCGCCCATAAAGCACAGTGCTGTTTTTAGCCTGAAAATCTCCAAGTTCAAATTCCACAGTGCATAAGGTGGTTGGAAGAGGCGGCTGAACCGACGGGATAAATGAGTTCTCTGGACTAAAGTTGAAGACACAGTGGCCCTTCCTTAACTTGTCCCTCACTTATGTGAGAATCGTGGCCTCCTGACGTAATACTGGTTTGTGTGTAGACTCAGATACTAGTACGTTTGAAGTAGGCCTTGACATGACTTCAGCGTCTATCATTCGTGGAAAGGGAAAGTGAAGCAGATGCCGCACACGTTTTCTTCACTATAAACCAACATATGTTCTCTCTGAGACATAGAAATCAATTTGCTACGGACGAACCTGTGCATGAGAAAGGGGTGTGCAGGAAGTGATCAGGAAGGATCACTGAATTTTCAGTCGCGTCAGGTGGCTAGTCCTCTCTGGTGTCAAGCTCTCTCACTTGTCTTGCGTCATGAGAAGGCCAATACCTGTTTCCGTAAAGGAGCTATCTGCCAGGAGTTACCGTATTCGACCTCACTATCGGTGGAATGGACTACTCATGTCAAAGAAAGATGAGGCAAGGGGCAAAAGTGAGCATATTCGACACGACGCTGCGAAAATCAATTACGGTGCTTGGGGCCCTGGCGGACAGGGCTGTGTTCGCTAGAAGAAGCCCCGTGTATGCAGGATACATAACAGGAGTACAGGAAATTAAGCGCAGCCTTTTTAAAGTTACAACACGCAAGAACTCAAAGAAACGGAAATACATATGCCCGATTTAAAAATACCGAATTCTCGTATAATGTTGTTGTTGCTGCTGCTGCTGAAAAAATGACAAATAAGACACGGGAGTAGGAAACCCCGAGGAATATAGAATGGCTTCAGCTAAATTCCAGGAATGGTACCTTTTTAAACTCTAACGGTAGGCATTACTCAAACCTTAAGCCTTGCTCTCCCTGAAGTCTAGTGGAAGGGTTCCTACTTCTGTGTGTTACCGAACCATGCTTTGGCAATGATTTCTGGTGACGATACATTGCTTGGTGTTGGTACAAAAACGATGAAAATGTACTAATTTCACAATAATTCTCCTAATCTGGACGTTGCAACGCAAAGAAGATTTAAGAACCTTGCCGAAAGCCTCATTTAATTTGGCTCTGCTTTGACGTTCTTTCGCGCTTGCAGGCGGTTACGCACGAGTCAATGAGATGCTACAACAAATAGTAAACAGGCGACTATGCAAACAGCAGATTGACAGAAAGTGAGCACTCACCAACCAGCTTTATCCGCTTGACGGTTTTCATTGAATTATTGTCGACCAAAACGTTTACCGCAATAGACTCGCCGTGGTAGTACTTCTGGACAGAAGGAACAGCAAGGGTGACCGTAAGGTGTGTGAGTGTAATGTGCAGCTGCAGTAGAAGACACAAAAGGCAAAACCGAGAGACCAGAAGCTGTTAGGCAACCGGTCTGTAATAGGCGGCGTGGCAACAATCATGATGAGGGATTGCTATGCTTAATATCAAGCCGGTCTGCTGCGATGGTACTTTATTTAGTGGAATAACAGCAACAGGATTCGGTGGTAAATAATGGTGAAAAAACTTACACATTCTATTGGAGCAAACGAAACTTCCAAGCGCACACAAGGTTTAAGAATTATCGCAGGAAAGGCATTCATCGATCGGTTTACAGGACCTTCTGAAGCGAGCTTCAAAAAAGGGGGGACTAGAATACCCACTTCCGTCATCGGAAAGCCCCACCCGGGTGCTCTAAACATAGAATTGGGTATGGCTGGCTAATGACGGCTAATAATTCAGAAATATTGATTCCAGTGGCCCTTCAGTTTGAAGGCTTGCTTACATAAATGCTCAACTAATTGCTAATAATCGGACGAACAGAAGCGTCACGGTCTCCTAGAATCATTACATAGTAAAGTGCTAAAGCACATCCTTACAATTGATGCAAAACTGTCACCGAAAACGCGGATATTGAGTGTCTGAATGATTCTCCAGCCAAAAAGGTGAACGTTGACGACCTTCCTACCTGTTCATCTAAAAACAGCCAGACTTCTTTAATGGGACTGGCAGACCTTAGTTCGTGTTGCAGCCCGAACTATACGGTTGATATAGTTTGTAAAGGACATTTTCTCCTGTGGGCGATGCAGAATTTCGCCACGAGTTTGCTTACTTGACACATGCCAAACACGGGTTGAATTGTGCGTGTGTGCTCCCTAAACGGACCACGTGTTAGATGCGTTGGACCAACATGGGGCCACATCAGGGCACGACCGGCGTTAATCGGGTTGCGCTCCCATAACAACTGCCAAAAATAAGGGGGTGTGGTTGCACGCCAAGGGGCCACGCCCACGCCAGCCAAACTACGTCCTCTCCCACCTGCGGTCTTATTAAATCTGTCATGACACCGGGCTAAGGTAGGGGAGAAGGAAAGAGTGCGGAAGCTGCAGCACAAGGTTACTATCACTAAAACTAGTCCACGCGCAAGTCACTGTCTCTGCACCACCCTTCTGTGGAACATAAGATGGACATCGCCGGAATACGACGGACGAACTATCGTGTCTGTGGGGTGAAGTGATATAATTCAGGGGTAGTACCACACAGATAGCATTCGGTCACTCCATTTGTCTCATACAGCTGGTGAATGCTCCTGAGGCCGCTTCTATCTGGTACCAACTCTCACCTGTGGCTCCTCGTAGCTGGGCTCTTCCCAGCGGCCACACCCCGGGCAGCCGTCATGACCGGCGGGCTAAACCAGGTGAGTCTCCGGTGTTGTGTGTGCCTCCACACCCAGTATGTCCGACTCTCGAACTTCCCAACTCCCCACTCTCAAAACGTCCTACGGTGAAAGCGACAGCAACCCCGTAAGCGGTCCAGGCTAACTCGGGTCGCTCTCCAACTAAAAAACTGTGACCTATAGTGGGGTTCGGCAGCCGTCTGGGATGTCCAAGCAGCCCTATTTAAGGAGAGCACTGCTTGCCTCTTCGCGGAGGAAGGGGCTAGAAAAGGTGTCCTAAACAAATGCTGGCTCTCACGTCTTTTGCAGCCGGCCATGGCTCGCATATCGCAAAATAGGCGGTCGTAAAACTCAAACAAACCATAATACTCCCCGTCGCCATCCCCTGCGAAATACCCTCCGCCTGCTCGGGTGAGTCCGTTCAAACTAGCGGCATGGAATGTTCGTTCCCTTTGAGACAATCCAAGTAACAACCGACCGGAACGGAGGACGGCGCTAGTCGCTCGGGAACTGGCGCGCTACAAGGTGGACATTGCTGCTCTCAGCAAGATCCGATTCTATGAACAGGGTCAGGTGGAGGTGGGTGCCGGCCACACCTTCTTCTGGAGCGGCCAGCCAAAGGCAGAGCGACATGGGACTAGTGTCGCCTTTGCCATCCAGAACGACATCGTGGGACGTCTGCCATGTCTGCCGCAGTGTACCAATGATCGTCTGATGAGCCCCCGCCTGCCTCTTCGGGGAGAAAAGTTGGTCACCATCATCAGCACCTACACTCCCCCAATGACGAGTTCTGATGCGGCGAAGGACATATTCTAAGAGGACTTGCACGCCCTGCTGCCGACTGTGCCGAAGGCGGATAAGTTAACTGCCCTTGGTGACTTCAATTCCCGCGTCGGGACAGATCACGCTGCCTGGCAGGGAGTGCTGGGCCATCTCCGATGCTGCCATTGACCAGCTCCCTCAAGTGGACACGAACAATGACCTGGATCTTCCGCCTTCCCTACCAGAAACCATCCGGGCCATGCAGCAGATTTTCAGCGGTAAAGCACCGGGATCTGACGCAATCTCACTGGAAGGCTACAAGCACGGTTGGCCCCGGCTGATGGCAGAACTCACAACACTCTTCCAGGAGATGTGGAGCCAAGGACAAGTTCCTCAGGATTTCAAAACGCAACCATCGTCCATCTCTACAAACGGAAGGGGAACCGGCAACTCTGTGATAATCACAGAGGCATCTCGTTGCTCAACATCGCCGGGAAGATCTTCGCCCGTATCCTTCTCAATCGTCTTAACGGTCACCTAGAGCAGGGCCTGCTCTTGGAAAGCTAATGTGGCTTCGGCCGACACTGCTGAACAACCGATATGATCTTCGCCGCCCGCCAGCTACAAGAGAAGTGTCAGGAGATGCGAACTCACCTATACACCACCTTCGTGGATCTAACGATAGCCTTTGACTCGGTGAATCGCAGGGACTGTGGAAAGTCATGCAGAAATTCGGTTGTCCTGAGCGGTTCACGCACATGGTGCGTCATCTTCATGACGGGATGACGGCGCGCGTCTCTGACAACGGGACGATATCGAAAGCATTCGCAGTGACCAATGGAGTGAAGCAGGGCTGCGTACTGGCCCCCACCCTGTTCAGTCTCATGTTCTCTGCTATGCTGACGGACGCCTACCGTGATGAGCAACCTGGGATCCGCATCGCCTACAGAACTGCTTGGCAACTTCTCAACAGTCGGCGTATGCAGGTCAGAACGCGCGTGTTTACGGCTCCAGTCCATGACTTGGTCTTCGCGGAAGACTGCGCACTTAAAACCATGACGGAGGAGGACATGCAAAGGAGCATGGACCTCTTCACCACAGGCTGCGCCAATTTTGGATTAGCAATCAGTACAGCCAAAACGGTTGTCATGCACCAGCAGCCACCCAGCGCGGAATACAATGTTTCCCGAATCAATGTCAACGGCCCTAAACTAAAAAATGTGGAAACCTTTGCTTATCTGAGAAGCACGCTGTCACACAACACGAGAATCGACGACGAGGTGGCTCAACGGATCTCCAAAGCCAGTCAGGCCTTCAGTCGCCAACAGGCCTCCGTGTGGAATCGCCACGGTATTCACCTGAACACAAAACTGAAGATTTACAAGGCCGTCGTCTTGACGACACTCTTTTACAGAGCGGAGACCTGGAGCGTCTACTCAAACCAAGCCAGGAAGCTGAATAGCTTCCATATCAGCTGCCTCCGCAGAATACTGAAGCTGAGATGGCTAGACAGGATCCCGGACACGGAAGTCTTGGAGCGGACCGGAATCCTCAGCATTCACACCATGCTGAGGCAAGTGCAACTGCGATGGAGCGGAATCCTGGTTAGAATGGACGACGAGCGACTACCCAAACGACTTTTCTACGGAGACGTCGCTACGGGTGCACGCCGACAGGGAGTTCAAAACCGACGCTAAAAGGACACCTTGAAGAAATCTCTGAAGTAACTGCAAATGAACCCGGTGACCTGGGAGGATCTCGCTCAGGATAGACAGGCCTGGAGAAGATCCGTGAAGACTGGTTCAGCAATCTATGAGGCCAACCGGATCGCCGCCGTCAAGGCCAAAACAGCGGCACGAAATTCACCAACGCCCCGGACTAACACCGCCAATGCCCAGGTCCTTCCAACATGCCTGCGCTGTCAACGCACCTTACGCGCGCGAATCAGTCTGGTCGGACATCTTCGGACGCAATGCACCAACAATCCGGCAATTCCAACTTCTGGAAAACAGGCAAAACTGGCCGACAAGACACTTATTGGCAAGATTTAACCGCCCAACGAAAGTATACGATAATCCTAAACGCCTTCATGTGTTGTGGCGGACAACTGTCAATGGTGTAACAGACGTTATTGCAGTCCACGGTGTAATAAAAGCTTTATTGCCCGTCTGAGGTAGAATGACCCCGATGCAAACCGGCCTTAAAGGTTTTAATCTATGCTAACACCTGAGACATATTTATACTTTGCCCAATGACGACGTGTGTGGTCTGACCCTTGAAATCTACCACAGCAACGACGACGACAGTGACGGTGGTCAGCACAAAGTCTGGCCAACAGACTCAGAAAACCGCAACAACTGGCGCGACATTAAAAGCAAGGTGTCGGATCATAACAAAACTCCAGCTTTCAGATGAAGCAAACTATATACAGTAAATGTGCTATCTTATTAAATTTTAACCGATGTTTTCAAATGTCTTCTCGATTCGCAAAAAATACTTTACAAAGAATGGGAAAGTGATCAACGGGCAGTCTAATGCAAAGATATTTTTAGCACGTGGCGATGCCGGCTAGTGAAGGAGCTTCTTGTTAGTCATCTGCAAAAACCACACTGTAAAAATGACAACTGAAGTAGTATGCATTTTTCCCGTTGATTTGCAATGCCCTTATAAATGCAAATATATTCTATAGAAAACACGCACAAAGCATTCTTTATGATATTCATTTGGTAGAAAGGTACGCCTTCTCTAGATGGCATACTCGAAGAAGGGGTGAAAAATCAATTGACAATCCATCTTATCCCCCCATTTAGTAATGCTGCTTTTAAAGTATACAGCATGATCCGTATCTATTGCAACATTTTATGAGCACTGTGTGATGTCTTCCTTATAGCCTCGAATAACTTGCAATTTTCCTTAGACAGAATTTACACAGTATGTAGTTCAGAAAGCCTGCATGAAAACTGAACAGCAGGTCGAGTTCAAAATAATTCGACCAAATTTAGAAAGTTTTTAAAGAGAAAGATTCTTTTCTTAAGGTATAGAAGTTAAAGATGCAATTTTCTACCAAATGAATATAGGGAAGATTAGTTTTGTGCACGCTTTCTATAAAATATATTTGAATTTACAAGAGCATGTGTGCTCCCTAAGCAGTCCTTTTTAACACAGTGTATTTTTTGCAGGCGGTTGGAAAGGGGCTTGTTAAAAAGCCAGTACCCTGGTGTAGCTAAAATATTTTAAGAGTGGGCTACAAGATCATTAATATTACAGTCGTCAATATATAAACTTTCAAAATCAACAACATTTCAGAATGGTGAATGAGCGCTCACCGTTAGGTTATGATACATGCTCTTCTCGTTAAGCCCTGGGGCTCACTCTCGAGTCCCGCCAGCGGTCGCAGATCAGCTAGTATAATGAGGGTTCGAGGGTGCATGCAAAGGCACAACGGAACGAACGAGTTCCGTAACCGACCAGTGGGCACCCATTCAGCATTGTTAATATTTATGATCGAAACCGTCATGAAAACGAGCCCGTGGCCTAGTGATTAGAGCGATCGACTTCTAGCCAACAGGTCGCGGGTCCGAGCCTCAGTTTTTACAAAACCTGGGGCTGGGTATGGCTGGCCGATGACGGCAAATAAGTTAGAAATGATCATTCCAGTCTTCCTTGTCTTGGTCGGTCATGTTATTATACTTCCATTTCCGAATTTCGGTTAAAATTTAACTATGATAAGATAATAAAGTAAGACGTATTGAGGGGAAGAAGCAGAAAGTTGCAAGCAGGGCGACAGCGCTTCAGTACGAGCACATTTAGGAACAGCATGTCCGTAGCAGAGCACTAAATTAACAAGAAACTTGGACTGATAATAAATACTACAATAACCTGCTTGTCAAGCGTGGCCTCAACGCGAAGACATCCGACACTCATTAGAAACTCGCGAGAAACTTCTGCCGATGGTTGTGGCCCAGGTTCTTCGGGAGCAAAGGTCAACTTTCTCACAATCATTCGCACAGAACTCCTGTTTAAAATTAAACACTGAAACGGGTGATTTGAGTAAAAAAACGTTTTGCGATTCACAGGATCAGCAATTTTAACGAGCACAATAAGCCTAAGGATTGACAGTTCAGAGCATTTCTTTAAATGGAGGTAATAAGCCTTAACCATGCTTCATATAACGTGAATGCATCCTGAAAAGACTGGATTTATTCCGCTAGTCTACGTGACCGTTATTATCCGCATCAAAATGAGAGCAAAAAATCGTTACCTTCTCTAAGGGTTAAAATCAAGTAAAGCATCAATTTGAAATCTAAGAGTTACTTTCAGCCATCAAATTACTAGGACATTGGAATATTCGACATCCTAAAAAACTAGCAGTCCAAAAAGTCATGGAATCAGGCAAGCGCCTTACCGTTTCTGCGGCCGACAGTCTTCTTCATCAGCCACGTAAACTTTGAGCTCGTAATCCACGCGACAGGGCTAAGGATGAAAACAGAGGTAAATAATATACTGAAGACCACTGCCATTTAATAAAAATTACCCATGTACTGATAGTTCTAGAATCACAAGGGCAGTGAGTTAGGTGCAATACTGTAATGAGAGAGAGGATCGGGTTAGGGACAGGGACACTGCATAAACCCCAAATGTCGGCCATCAAGCCAGTATCACACCCAGGGGTAACCATCCTCGATGAAAGAGGAGCAGTTAACTGTCATCAGTAGACGGTAATAGAGTGGATGCATCCTATAAATACTATAACCTCTTTTGTATGAATAAACCACACCACATGATGAGTAAAAACATGCATCTGAAACGGGAGGCAAATTACTTTCATGATCCATTGATCGCGTCTACTTCTAATAAGCTGATGCCAAATCGCGGAGAAGAATAGACTTCACAAAGCCTACATGGACCTTCGGACTCACACCACTGAAGCAGCCTTTTTCAGATGCCGGCGCCTTGTACAGCAACGGCTGCGGGAGATGCAGGATGTCTGGATGATCCGAAAGGCTACAAAAATCCAGGGGTATGCAGACCGCAATGAAATGAAAAACTTTTTCAAAGCCATCAAGGCCATCTACGGCCCGTGTATCAAGGGGTCCGCTCCGCTGCTCAGCTCTGACGGCACAACACTGCTGACAGAGAAATCGCAAATTCTGAAGCGCTGGGCCGAGCACTTCAGAAATGTCCTTAATTGCTCATCAGCCATCTCCGTTGCTGCCATTGACCGGCTCCCTCAAGTGGACACGAACAATGACCTGGATTTGCCACCTTCCCTACCAGAAACCATCCGGGCCGTGCAGCATATTTCCAGCAGTAAAGCACCGGGATCCGACGCAATCACACCGGAAGTCTACAAGCACGGTGGGCCCCGGCTGATGGCGGAACTCACAACACTCTTCTAGGAGATGTGGCGCCAAGGACAAGTTCCTCAGGATTTCAAAGACGCGACCATCGTCCATCTGTACAAACGGAACGGTAACCGGCAGCTCTGTGATAATCACAGAGGCATCTCGTTGCTCAACATCACTGGGAAGATCTTCACCCGTATCCTTTTCAATCGTCTGAACGGTCACCTAGAGCAGGGCTTGCTCCCGGAAAGCCATTGTGGCTTCCGCCGACACCGCGGGACAACCGATATGATCTTTGCCGCCCGCCAGCTACAAGAGAAGTGTCAGGAGATGCGAACTCACCTATACACTACCTTTGACACGGTTAATCGTGACGGACTGTGGAAAGTCATGCAGAAATTTGGTTGTCCTAAGCGGTTCACGCACATTGTGCGTCAGCTTCATGACGGGATGACGGTGTGCGTCACTGACAATGAGACGGTATCCGGAACATTCGCAGTGACCGACGGAGTGAAGCAGGGCTGCGTTTTGGCTCCCATCCGGTTCAGTCTCCTGTTCTCGGCTATGCTGATGGACGCCTACCGTGATAAGCAGTCTGGGATCCGAATTGCCTGCAGAACTGATGGGCACCTTCTCAACAGTCGGAGTATGCAGGCTTCAACCTGCGTGTCTACCACTACAGTCCATGACTTGCTCTTCGCGGACGACTGTGCTCTTAACACCGTGACGGAGGAGGAAAACAAAAGAAGTATAGAACTCTTCACCGCCAATTTTAGATAAACAATCAGTACAACCAAAACGGTTGTCATGCACCAGCCGCCACCCACCGCGGAATACAATGCTCCCCGAACCAAGGTGAATGGTGCTCAACTCAAAAACGTGGCAACCTTTGCTTACCTAGGAAGCACGCTGTCACGCAACACGAGAATCGATGACGAGGTTGCCCAACGGATATCCAAAGCTAGTCAGGCCTTCGGCCAGCTGCAGGCTTCCGTGTGGAATCGCCACGGTTTTCACCTGAAAACCAAACTGAAGATGAACAAGGCCGTCATCTTGGCGACACCCCTTTAGATAGCGGACACCTGGACAATCTACTCGAACCAAGCCAGGAATCCGAATCACTTCATTCTCAGCTGCCTCTGCAGAATACTGAAGCCGGAGACGATAGTCCTGGAGCGGACCGGAATCCTCAGCATCCACGCCATGCTGAGGCAAGTGCAACTGCGATGGAGCGGCCACCTGGTAAGAATGGACGACGAGCGACTACCTAAACGAATCTTCTATGGAGATGTCGCTACGAGTGCTCGCCGACAGGGAGGTCAATAACGACGCTACAAGGACACTTTGAAGAAATCGCTGAAGCAACTGCGAATCAACCCGGCGACCTGGGAGGTCCTCGCTCAGGAATGATCGGCATGGATAAGATCCATGAAGCTTGGTTCAGCAATCTATGAGGCCAATTTGCTCGCCGCCGCGAAGGTCAAAAGAGCGGCATTAAAGTCACTTGCACCCCGGACCAACATCGTCAATGCCCAGACCCTGCCAACATGCCCACGCTGTCAACGCATCTTCTGCGCGCAAATCGGCCTAGTTGGATATCTTTGGACGCAATGCACCAACAATCTGACAATTCCAATTTCTACGTCAAATTCTGCCAACCCTCCTTCAGATTCCCACACCCTTACTCCTGGCATCAATTCCATTACCTTCGACATCATGGAGACCACATCTCAATACTCATCGCCTGTTACCCCACCACCGCCTTCGCCTTCATGGCCACCACCACCATCAGCGATGGACAATCCCTGCTAAACTGTCCTCAATGTGACCGCAAATTCACCTCAAGCATCGGCCTGGTCGGTCAATTGTGAATCAATCGTACAGAGACTGGTAACCAGTGCCTGGAGCACCAAACCAGAGCAGAGATCATCGCCTCTACTGTTCTCGCTGTCCTCGCGCATATACTAATCGCATAAGACTATTCGTTCACATGCGCATCCGTGGCAGCGGAATGCAACACAAAGCTGACAACACCTATACCCCATGCACACACTCCGCTCCTGCCATTTTTATGACCACTGCCACCCCCACTTCCATGAATGACATCCCCACAGCCTCTGCAGATTTCTCCTCCCACAATGCTCCCGCACATTTACCTCACGCATTGGCCTGGTCGGTCACCTGCGAATCCATCGCACGGAGGCTGGTGAACCAGTGCCTGGGCTCTGATGTACAGTCGACGCACCCGCCTCCACTGCCCTCACCGCTCCCGCAAATTTACACTCCGCATGGGCCTATAAGGACACATGCCCCTCTACGACAACCTGCGGTAAACCACCAGAGGCTAAGTTACATCAGCGCACACTACCTACACTAATACATACACAACACCCGCACAATCATCATTTACCAGAGTATATCACGGTTTCCTAGAAACCGTGGCTTGGAAGGCTGCCAATCTGACGCTTACACCAGACCACGCCGCCGGCCTTGTGTATGTGCTTGTGTTTCAAGTGGCTGATCAGTGGACTGGGAGTCAGACGGCGATGGCTCCTCCATATCCCCTGAGTTTGTGAATCCTGGTGTGCGTTATGGGAGCCAGGGCATGCTGTGGCGCGCGAAGACAGGTACGCCGATCCGTCAGCCAATTTGCCCACTCCCACCTCAGACAACTGACTGGCTCGGATGGTGGTCTGGTTGTGGGGGTAGGGGAAAGAGTGAGGTCAACAGCTCAGCGCATATTCCTCACTATAAACAATCTGACGCGCTTGAAACTATCACGGTGCGCTACAAAGCCGTGGCTTGGAAAGTTGCCAACTGACGGGATATCTCGGACCGCGTGGTCAGCCCAATGTGTGTTTTGTGTGGAGTGGCTGACTGGCGGACTGAGAGTCAGGCTGCAAATGGCTCCTTCTAAATGTGGCCTTTATGGCACTCTCACTCCGTGGGATCCGAGCCAGGTGTGGTGGCACGCCCAGGGCGGCTCCGGCCGCGCCAGCCACCTGCGCCCTCTCCCATCTCCGGTCTTCTCGACTCGGTCTTGACACCGGGCTCAGGTGGGGGGAGGAGAGAAGTGCAGTAGCTGCAGCGCAAGGCTACTATAACTTAAAACTAATTCACGCGCAAGTCACCGTCCCTGCTCCACCCTTCCATGGAGCATACGGTGGACATCGTCGGACTACGACGGTCGAACTGTCGAGAGAGAGGGAGAGAGAGAGAGAGAGAGAGAGACGTAGATACGTTTTAGGACTTAGAACCGAGATTTACAGATATCCCAACTTAGTATGTTTGGCCGCATTTCTTCGTGTTGGTTTTATTTCCAGTACTAAAATCTATAATGACCATCTTTGGAAGGGTGGAAGCTCACCGCTCGGTTACGGGACTCAATCGTCCCGTTCTGTTTGGGGGTTCGTTCTCAATCCCAGCTAGCAGCCGCAATGCGGCTAATAGTATAAGCAGGAGTATATTACAACGGTAAGGGCGACTGGAATGGCCATTTCTGGTTCAATAGCCATCAGTCAGCCATAGAAAACCCCAGGTGTTGCGCCACTGGAAGCTAAAACCTGCGACCTGTTGATTAGATATTCAGCGCTCTAACAATTGAGCCAAAGATTTTGTTAATTTGTTTCTACCTGGCCAGCAGCCAAGATTCGGCTGCTGGCGAGGATCCAGAGTCACGAGGCAGAACGGGAAGAGTGAGTATCGTACTCGATCGGTGAGTGTATATCCAAAAATGTTAATATTCCCAATCGAAACCACCGGGATAGCGAGCCCGTGGCTCAAGGGTTAGTGGTGGACTTCTGATCAACGTTCGAGCCTCGGACGGTGCACCACTTGGGGTTGGGTATGGCTGGCTGATGGTGGCGAATAAGCCAGTTGTGGCTACTTTAGTCTCCCTTGTCTTTGTCGGTAATATTCTTTTGCCTATAATGACCATCTAGTTGGTCTACCCTAAGTTCTTTCCAGGAGTCTCTAATGGGATGCAAATAACATAAAAAGAAAAAAGAGTGAAAAGGTAAAGGTGCAGCAACGAACCTTTCCTGACTCTGAAGAGTGTAGGAGGAGTGTGACCGACGCTGGCGTATAGGGTGGGAGCTAGAAGGAATGTCAGATTGGTTAGCATTAGAAATCGCAAAATACATATCTTAAATAATAAAGTCTGTTTAAACAAGCGCAGACCGAGCTGTCCAGTGTCTCAGAGGTAGCAAGCTGTGTTTCTTTGTAGTAAGGACCCCGAGAAAGTAATCATGAGACATATCACCAAGCAGCATGACAGATTAATCGAAAAATAAATCAGACAAAAAAGCAACGACCGTTCTGGGTTGCCGACTCAGTATCAGTTGTTTTTGTCTGGCATCATATCATTAATAGCTTTCTGTGCAGGTTGAAACATCAATCCCAGTATAGACTAATAAAAATACAAGGGTAAAATTCTGGCATCAATGTCGGCATCAAAATAACAAATGGTGGACGGTTCCAAAATCACGAGACCACAACGCAGCCGATTTTTTACCATATAAATCCAATCTTGCTCTGTAGCTCGACTTGAAGAACGCAGCCATTGTTATAAACCTTAGACGGTTATATAGTTTAAGGAATTCTTTAATTATCGTCAGTGAGGCCGCATGGCACAGATCAGCATGACAACCCGTTGGCTGTTCTGGGAGGTCTAACTATATTCCGGAATTATTATTCCTTCCATGAAGTCCGGAGAATGGCGAGAAAGTTGGCTAAAGGTGATCGCCAAAAGTATTGGGCCGGGGCGGCAAATTCCAGTAGACAGGTCTCAAGCAAAGGCAGCAGTCGAAAACCCTACCAACTTATTCACCAAGTCAGTGGTAGACTTCCTACGTCGAGTTATTCTACTGATTTTGTGGACGAGGACGTCTTTAGAGACAGATCGATAAGGATCAAGGGCTGTTGTGCGCAGCTCGAGCTCCCGAAATTTGAAGATTTAGCACCACCTCTCATCTCTCACCAAAAATTAAATCTGAGCGACCAAATACACCGTTTAACAATATTTCTTGTTTATTTTTAACTCAATGTGAAGCATTTGGGGTAGGATCTGGGGTACTAAGGATTTTGTGAATGTCCACATATTGTACCCGTTACGTAACGCGTCTAGATAAAAATTTGGCGCCCTGGCTCTATTAGGTGATGGAACAAACAGGGGAAGATGAGGCCGGTTTTAGTGACTGGGTTTCGGCTATCAGTGTCTATCTGCAGAGGAGAAAAGGAAAAGTAAAAAACGAACGCAGCACGCATTTCTGTAATACTGGCTCAAAAGTTCTTCCTATTACGGGCTATGGTGTCTCTGATGATGGGTTCGAGCATGAAATCGAAGCAGCAGGCGAATAAAGTACTTATCCCAGCGATTGCGTCAACTTCTGTTTTTCCTATTGTCATTCTCATGCGGTTCCAAAATGTGTGATTAGGAAAAGGGCCTAAACGAAGGCGAGGACCGATCACTGATCAAAAGGGTGTGCTGCCGCTAGCACTTGGACTCTTCCATGGCTGTCAGCTATTATTCATGAATTAAAATCCCACAATGACTGAGCAGCGTTTTTTTACGATAATTCTAACCATTTGATACTCTGCTAGGCATTTGAGAAACCTCTTTAACTACTTCATAAGCTGGATATTCTGAAAATCCGAGTAGTTTTAACGGTGTCGAATTTGCGATGGGACGTCTGGCGATCGATTATAACTAAACATATGATAGTTTATGTGTAGTGAACCAGAAAGACATCTCCACTCGTAAAAACGTTCACGTGTACCAGCCATTAATCTGGTTAACCCTCATGTGCGGCTTTAAAAGGTAGGATGTAAGCGTGAAACAATAACTTGAGGCACTGCATCGCTATTATAGACGACCGATTGTTTGAGTTGAGTACACTGACTATCTCAGACGCGAGTGAGAATTCACTGCAACAATATTGCAGGAAAATTACAGGTCACTCAAGAAAGACGAATGAATTCGTTTGGGCACGTTCTGTTCCTCACTCAATGAGCAGTACGATGGTACTTACAAATTCAATATTCAGTCTATATAACTGGGAAATCAATCGAGCTTTCCAGATGCGTTACTATTCATCGTCACGCGTGGACATGCAATACGTGAGCTAACAGAAGTCAGTTGGAGCATGCCTTAACCCTGACGGACCAAGCGCATGCAGTAGGTACGTTTTCGATCGCATCCCATAAGTCCCTGAAAAAATAACAGCCGCGAATGAAACGGTGGTGATTGGGCTTCCGGGGGCAAGGTGGCTGGAATCAGGTCTTTTTTTACACCGACATCAGACGGTACCGTCAGGCTATTCCACAACGTTAGATATCTGATAACGATTTGTATTGACACAGCACTGTATACCAGTGTGCCCCCTAAACGGGTCACGTGGTAGATGCACTGGACCAACACGGGGACCAGATCAGAGTACGACAGGCGTTATTCGAGAAGAGCTCGCATAACAAATACCGAACCTCAGGGGGGGGGGTCGTAGTGGCATGCGTAGGTGCAGGCTCACACTACACCAATCACTTGAAATTTATGACACCCACTCCATAGCATTTGAATCGGGCGTAGCGGCACGGTCAGGAGCGTTTCCAGCCGCGCAAGCCACCTGCGCCCGACCCCGCTACCGGTCTTCTTGACACTGTCGTGACACCAGGCACAGACAGGTGAGGGAAAATCGAACGCGGTAGCTGCAGCGCAAGTCTCATATCACTAAAAATTAATCCACGCGAAGTCACCGTCACTGCACCACCACGCTGCTGGACTACGATGGTCGAACTGTCGTACGCCAGTATTGCCATACAACGACCGACGCGGTAGATGCGCTGGACCAACACGGGGGAAGATCAGGGCACGGAAGGCGTTATTGGAGATGCGCACCCATACCAAATGCCATACGCGGGGAAGGAGTACGGTGTAAACGCCTAGCTCCCGCCGCGCCGTCTTCTATCTTCGGTTTTCTTGCCTTGGTCATTACACCGGTCCACGTGGAAGATGAGCGCGGAAGGTGCTCGGTAGGTTTGTTATCACTAAACGAATTTACGCGTAATTCACCGTCCCTGCACCTATCACGTTGTTGTGCAAACAGTGGATATCGACGGCAATAGTATGAAGAAAAAATGCACGTGAACCTGTTAAGATAAATATTTGTGATGTCTTGTAGAAGAAGAGGAAAATTGGGAGCTACTCACTGTAGGTCCAAGATCGTTCTATAGAAAATTTATGTTTTGGCAATTATTATAACCAGAGACCAATAGATAGAAGAAAATAAATAATTCAGATCTTTGATAAGAACTCATTGTGGGAAATTTCGACGATTAAAACTTAAAGTGCAAATAAAGTTGCGAACATGTTTGAATATTTCCAGTTGGAATGTATGCAGCGACGTTATACATGCCCAAGAAAACACTAATTGACATGCAATATTTCTGAGGAGGTTGCGACCCTGAAGTTTTGGCCTAAAAGACCGCATGAAATCTCGGGTAAAAAAAGCGAAGTCAGAAAAAAATTGAGTAAACTAGACAGTAGCCAAATTTGGAGTTCCGCCTTAAGTAGATAGGTTTACCTCAAAGGAGAATGGATATGTGTTTGGACCGAGTTTGCGCAATAGACGCTCCTGGAGCCGCGTAATTTGACGAAATTCTGGAACCGGCTCAACTGTGCTTATTTGATGATCATCAACCTTATCGCAATAATCCTTGGAATGCGAATCACTTGAAAGGTCGTGCTGAGGTGGGATATCACAATTGGCAGGATACACTTGCTTGACTTTAAGGAATAGATTACGATGGCAGTTGAGGCCGAAAACATCTTCTTCTTTTCCATGGCGAAGAGCACAGAGAAGGTGAACGAAAACCTTGCGTCCATGAACATACTCGGGATCGATCAATACAACACCCTCTAGGGAAAAATAACAAAGACCCGTAACTGCAAGATTATCAGAAAAAAGAGTTAGAAATCTGTAAAAGTTATTAAAAAGTTACAGTTAAAGATTAAGACACATGTTCGATTCAACAGAGGTTTTAGGGCGTTACGCTGATGGGCAATATATACGTGTTTAAAAGAACTATAAGCGGAACGCCTAGGTTTCCCAGTGTAAATTTAGAATATCCCAATCTTAACAGTATGTTGATTGGTTTGCTTTACAATTATTAAAGCCTCTTTTTCTGACCAAAAGCTCAAAACCCGACACAAACTTTCAAGTTCTATTTTTGAATGACGAAAGGCAAAAAACAGGAAGAGCTTATTCATGAAAATTATCGGAAGTGTAGAGAACCCGCGATGCGACATGTTCGCTTGCCAAATATCAAAACCAAAACAAAAAGGGCCGTGCGTTCATAGAATAAAAGTACTCTCGTACCAATGGGATCCACGACTGAAAGGTGATCAATGAAATCCCGCTTTCCAAGATAGACGGTCAGCTAAACCAAGTAATATTCAGATGAAGCTGAACCAACCTTGCCATTTGGAGTTGCCTTTTTAAAAATTCTGAAAAGTCAGTGAGAATAAATTTTAAACTACCGAGTGCCATGTTTTTTTAAATCCGACATTGTCCTTCAAGAGGTCAGTACGGCAGAACCTTTATAAGTCTTCCTTTTAATCTTTACACCACATACGAATATATAGAACCATATGCAATGTAAGGAACGCAAGCTAAGCGAGGACATGAACGTTTAGAGAACATTCTCATGGGCCAATATCTACACACCACCACAAACAACGCGCGCCTCCGCGACAGAAATCTATTCAACTGATTTGGATTGTTTTACGGGGCTCAGGTGGTTGGCCGAGATGTTGTACAAAAGGCAGCGCAGCCTGCACTCCGTATTTTTAAATTGTCACCTTCCCAATGTAAAGCCTGTGTCCTACAAACTATTATCACCACCAGAGAATCTGTTTTCATTCCATCTAGTTACGAGACTATGGGAGCGCCAATTATTCAGGATCTGCTCTTCCGAAAAGAGGCGGAATTTGAAGAACTTCCATAAAATGGTTGGCATATAAATACCCAACCCTTAATGGGATACCAGTTAAGCTGTTCCTTGAACTTGCTAGAGAGCTGTCTAAAGCGCCATCCTTTCAAGTGCCGGAATACGCTCGATACGGCCATTCATCCTACAGACTGGAAAACAGCCCACATTACACCATTTCAGAGAAGGGGAAGTCCTGCCTTTGCTACAAACTGCAGGCTTGTCAACCTGACCTCAATCTGTTGCTAGGTTATGGAGAAGGTTTTCAAAAAGGAATCAATGATTTATTTAGAAATACATAACCTTTTATCAAATACAAAATACGACTTTCGAAGCGGTAGACGGTTTGGTACGAACATTTTTTATACGATGCACAACTGGGACAAAACCACTCAATGCAAAAGTCACTGTGCATTGCGGATTAAATTGATTTCTAGAAGGCCTTTGATAGTGCTCCGCATCAGTGTCTCATTTACAAGATGAGAATGTTGGGTATTGTAGGTAAACATCTTACGTGGATCATGCATTTTTTACTTGGTCGTTCCCAAAAGTTCTGGGTAGATAGAGCGTGATCGAAGCCCACAGTCATCGCGAGTGGAACCCCACAAGGTTAAGCGCTCGGACCGATCATTTTTCTCTTGTTCGTTAATAATTGTTTACAGGAATTAAACTGTGACTTTGCAATGTTTTCGAAAAATATAAAAATCTTGAAACTCGTCCAAAATCCATCCGATGGAGACAATTTCCATTTCGATATTCATCGATTGGACGAGTGGTCTCGCAGATGGCGCTTGTCCTTCAACTCAAATATATGCACCCTGTTAAGACTAGGGAACCAAAATCAGGTCACTGATATGCAAATCTACTATTTGAACGGTATGCCACTCTTAGAAGCCTTAACACAAAAATTATTTCGGCGTTTGTATGATTCACAACCTGAAACCTTCTACGAAAATGTTGCGAGGTGGCTAAATCCGTCAATTCAAGCCTGTACGCTATCAAGCGAGCATTTAAAGTTTTCGATGAAGACTGCTTTTCTCAAGACTTTGCTACGTTTTTCAGGGCCTCCTTTTGAATATACGATCCTGGCCTGGTGCCGTGGACCCAGTAGGATTACAACCTGCTCGAAAGGCTGCAGCGGTGAGTCAGAAAATTAGTCAGAGTTCAAAGTGGACTGGCATATGAGATCCGCCTGAATAACCTAAAGCTCTATCCTCTATTTTATAGGCAGTTGCGAGGAGATTCGATACAAACCTTCCGTATCGTGCGTCGCATGGATTGTGCCCTCCTGTGGGATGTCGTTTTCCAACATGCCACAACGACTTATCTCTGAGGGCATCCATAAAAACTATGTGTGCCCCAAGGAAGATTGGACATAAGGAATTATTTTTTCTCACCATGTCGTGGAACTGTGGAATAACCTTCCTAGGCGATTTTAATTTCTCACTCATTGGAGGCATTCAAAAATCTGCGTCCCATACAGACGTTGCAGCACCATGAAGAATATTTGAGCACTTTACCTTAAAAATACCAGTGTTCTATGTAAACCTGCCTTCATACACTGGACTGTAGTATCTTTACATTGCTTCTAAATCTGCAGATTTTTATTTGACACATATGAAGTTCAAATGCTTTAGCCTATCCTCAAATACACTGAATTTTGTACATATAAATCCAGTGCACAACAAATTCTACTTACTGGCGATACCTTTTCATGAAATATCTGGGCTATTGTGTGCAATCTCTACCTAAAATTCACGTTTTAGTTGTGTCTGTATGCTACTCGGAAATCCAGCATTATGTTCTGACAAAATTGTCATTCTGCTAAGCGCAATATGTTTTCTAACAGCCGAGCGGAACTGGCGACTGAGCACAATGGGATTACTGCTCTCTAACTGCGGCTTTTTCGATCTCGATACCACCTCACAGTTAGCGTCTCGGACGTTGCCACCGAAACCGTACGTGCAAACTTAATTCCCACCTCTTTGTAATTTTCTTATGGTGTTAGTAGCAAATATTGTTATTTCAATGCAGTCTATCTGACTAAAGAACTGATTCATATGCAAAAACAACCTAGCAAAACAAGTCCTTAAAGTTGTGCATGGTATAAAATTATTCAGACTCCTCTAGACCTGAAAAATGGCTGAGACCTTATGAGCTATATTTCTAGCGTCTAAATGTAATTCCGCATTAACTTGACCGTAACAAATTTCGTTGCAGAGGCTTTGGGCCAAGCAGAATTGTTGAATTCATTTTTCGCCAACCACTTTACCATTGAAACTAGCCTCGCTCAGTCAAGTGGTCTGCTTTCAAATTAAAAAAACTTCAAACAACCATTAATTACTCGTTTTTAACCATACATATAGAAAAAGCTCACCTTAAAAATTCCCATTTGGTTGTAACTAATAACATTACAAACTCCGTTACTAGAAATGACAATATTTTAGCTTTAATTTTTACAAACGATGTCCACCCTCTCTTTATGAATTTAAATCGTGATCTATTCACGAGTGCCCACGTAATAATTCACTGTTGTTTTCCAGTCCCACTTCCTACGAAGTCTGAGGTTAAATGCAATAACCTCGACCTTTGCTAACCCAAACCAAGAAATAATAAATGATATCGTAAGCACTCTAGATTGGCATAGCATACTTTGCAAACCAGAATTGTTAAATTCGTTTTTTGCCAACCACTTTACCACAGAAACTAACCCCACTCCCTCAATTCCTCTGATTTCAAATTCAAGTTCACTTCTTACAACCATTATTTTTCACCTTCACGCATACAAAAAGAATTAGCTCACCTAAAAAAATTCACATTCAGTTGTAACTGATAACATTCAAAACTCGAGTTTTAAAATAAATAAATAAGTGATCACTTATTTAACATTTAAGGTATTTTCCACATTAACTAAGCGAATTATTCTCTGTATTTCTTGAAAATGGTTTCTTCCCCGATAACTGGAAAACTTCTATTGTAATACCAGTTTAGAAATTTGGTTCCAGATCTGACATTCATAACTATCGTGGCGTTCATAAAACGCCCTCTCATGCTAAACGCTTTGAAAAACAAATTGCAAAACAAATCACGGATTTTTAAATAAGTAATCAAATCCTCAACTCCTCACAACATGGCTTTTGAACGGACTGCTATTGTGAATCTTTTCTTAATTTACTAACCTATCTTTGAAGTGAGCATCTATCTGTAGTAGTTATCTATTTTGATCTTAGTAAGGCATGCGATAAATTGCCGTATAGATTACTTCTAGCTAATCTAGAGTCTATAGGATTTTTTAGACCCCTTACTGACTTTACTAAATTATACATATCTGTGCGAAAATTTTTTTGTGGGGTGATCATACACAAGTGCTACTGTAATGGGCCCGTATTAGATGCGCAACGAATCCAAATGAACGACGCCCAAAGAGAGAACAAGACAGTAGGCAAGGGAAAGAGTTTAGGGATTAGTTGAAGCTAGAAGTTGATATTCTAATAGGGGCTTGGTCCTGCGAGGATCCTTTGGTGGGGATTGGCTGTCCTGGGGTCCTTTGGTGGGGATTGGCTGTCCTGGGGAGGTCTTCGGGAGGTCCATAGGAGAAGGAAAGGCGATGGCTGGAGAAGCGTCAGAGGGCGGTCTCCGGTCCAAAGTGATGAGCCTCAATTCTCCTCGGTATTTTTGTCGTGTTCTCCAGGCGATTCGATAGGTTAACATAGAATAGACCAATGGGTATGCGTAAATCATACGTTGTAGACCGAAAAGAACCATTAGGGTTAAGAGTTAAGATTTTATGGACTTCCGGGCTGGTGCTAGTAATCTGCTAGTCATCTGGGCGTCTAGAGAAAATTGAGAAACTTTGATTCCAACTTTACATTGCCCCCTCCTGCGTAAAATTGTAGCTGTCCTCAGCGAGCTCAATGTCATCTAGCAAACGTATGGTGTCCCTTGAATTTTGAAGGTTATAAGGCATTTCGGTCTCTTCTCCACCTTCGGGTGCGATTTCAACCCACCTCTTGACCCCCTCATGATCTACGTAACGCACTGCATCGCCTGGGTATTCTGCTTTGTGTTTATCTTCCATTGGTCTTTCCCCCAGTTTAAGCCGATTAAAGTGAACCGTGAATTCAGAGGTGAAAGGTCGATTTCGATATTGAATGACGCAGGTCGTATCAGAGAGCATCCTTGTGACGGTATATGGCCCTGACCAGTCCATTACTAGCTTACTCGGTAACCCCAGGGAAGTCGCATGTTCCCTGAGCCACACGACATCACCGACCTCATACGGACACCCATGTGCCAGCCTGTCATAGTGTTCCTTTTTGGTGCCTCTGGGCTCCTTGTAAGTCTATCCGTGCTTCCTCAGTGGCTATACGCATTTTCTTGTGGAGTGCAGCGACGTAAGAACCAACCGGTATTTGATTATTCTCAAGAGTTACCTGTAGATCCGCTGGTATTCGCATTTCACGACCACAGGTGAGTGCGAAAGGCGTCTGCTGTGTCGACGAGTGAATCGTGGAGCGGTATGCAAGCATGCATGCTGGCAACGCATCATCCCACGTGAAGGGAGCCTGACGATCTACAAAAGCCTTTAGTAAACCAACTAGCGTCCTATTCGTCCGCTCCACTTGACCGTTTCCTTGCGGATGGTAAGCCGTGGTGCGCGTCTTATTGACCTTTAAGTATTTACACAGACTGTGAAGGACCGCGTTTTCAAACGAAAACCCTCGATCCGAATGGATCTGTTCTGGTGCGCCCCATCTACATACCCAATTGTTAAAGATGGCGTGGGCAACAGTTTCAGCCGACATGTTGGGAAGGGGTTCCGCTTCAGCCATCTTGGTAAAGAAATCAACCATCACTAGAATATATCGGTTGCCCCGAACTGATGGTGGTAGTGGTCCCACTAAGTCAACGCCTAGACGTTCGTTGGGGTATCCCGTCAGAATAGGCTGAAGAGCAGCCCTGTTCAGCTGTCGTGGTGGTTTGATCTGATTGCACAGGGTGCAATACCGAATAAAGTTCCACACTGACCGCTTCAAGTTAGGCCAGTAGTATCGGCGCCTCAGGGCCCACTTGGTCTTATGGATGCCCACGTGCCCCAACTGTGTGTGGAGTCTATTAAGAACCTCGTCTACCATGAATAAGGGTAGAAGAATATGTTGCGGGTATTGTTCGCCATCCCGATAGAACAAAACGTCATTATCCATAAAGAGTTTGTCCCACACCGTGTGCAAGCAACGCGTCTCATAGCTATGGCCTCTTAGTTCAACTGCACTAAGTGGTCTAGAACCACTTAACTTCCTATGATATAGCGGGCCAATATGAGGGTCTCCTTGCTGAGCTTGCGCCCAAAGACGGCTTTGGTCGTATTGTAGTGACATGGCACTAATGTAAATGTCTGTACATGACGGACATTCGCCATGGGGACGGTAGGGCTTCCAAGAGAGAGCATCAGCATTATTGTGCTGACGTCCTGGACGGTATATGCATTCGAACTCATACCCGGCTAGTCTCTCTTGTCACCTAGCGACCTGTCCTTCAGCGTTCTTAAAGTTCTGCAACCAGGTCAGAGAGCTATGATCCGTGCGCACGATGAAAGGCCGGTATTGGAGGTATGGCCGGCATTCCTCCACGAAGTGGGTGAGTGCGAGCATCTCCCTTCTGGTCACACAGTAACGGCGTTCTGCCTTTGTCAGGGATCGGCTTAGATACTGAATGACGCCCTCTGTACCATCTGGTTGTTGCTGGGAGAGGACGGCGCCTATGGCAGTGTCACTAGCATCGGTATCTAGAATAAATTTCCTGGCGTCATTGCTTATGTCAGGAAAAACTAAAATAGGAGTGGTGCACAACTTATCCTTCAACGTCTGGAAGCTACTAATACAACCAGCAGTCCACTTAAAGTGTACTTCTTTCTGGGTCAGCTTGTAAAGCGTACCAGCTATGCGAGCATAGTCTTTGATAAATCTTCTATAGTAAGAAGCCAATCCTAGAAAACTGCAGACTTCAGTTACGTCCATAGGGGTGGGCCACTCACGGATTTGCCTCACTTTTTCCTCGTCCGTTTCGATGCCAGAGGCCGAGACTACATGCTCTAAAAAATTGACACGAGGTCTAATAAAAACACATTTACAGGGCTTAAGGGTGAGACCAGCCTGTCTGAGACTGGTAAACACGGCACGGACATTGCTAATATGACTGTCAAAATCCTTACCGATAACAATCATGTCATCCATATAAACAAGGCATGACTTGGGAATTAGTTGAGCCAGGACTTGATTCATTAGCCGTTGAAACGTACCTGGGGATTGTTTCAAACTCGTAAAGACCCGAGGGGACTGCGAAAGCAGTCTTCTCTCTGTCAACGGGTCGCACTTCTACTTGCCAGTAACCGGCTGCTAGATCTAGAGTAGAGAATACCTGATTACCCGAAAGGGCATCTAGGGTTGCATCAATCTTGGGCAGAGGGAAAGAATCCTTAGTTGTCACTGCATTTAATTTGCGATAGTCAACACATAGCCGCATAGTGCCATCCTTCTTCATAACTAACATGACCGGAGACGACCAAGGTGAATTGGACGGCCTAATAATTTTCCGGTCTAACATTTCATCGACCATTGCCTTTAACTGTGTCTGGTAGAACACGGGTAATCGCCTAGGAGGAATCTTCGTGGGCCGAGTCACACCTGTAGCAATCTCATGCTGAGCCACATTAGTACGTCCGAGTGAACGGCCGTCCCAATCGAAGATATCTTTAAACTCCTCTATCAAACTACATAACTTAGACGAGCTATCCTTGTCAAGAGTAGGGGGCACTAACTTATTAACCTCCTCTAACCTAAATGCATTAACTACATGTTGACTATCCGGTACCTCGGTCCTGAAAGGCACCTCAGTATCACCGACATGGAGAGTGTTAGCGTTAAAATCTAGGGAGCATTTAAATGTATGAAGAAAGTCAGCACCTAATATACAGTCCCACGCAATGTCAGGACAGACAACAAACTTATGACTAAAAATAACGTGACCTTTTTCCAAATTAAGCTCTATCATGCCTTTATGTCACAAGGTGGCTCCGTTTGCCTTCTTCAGGCTGACCTTGGGTTTTGTGCAATACTTCACTCTAGCCTGAAGCTGAAGGAAAATGTTCTGCCTAATGATGTAGCAGCCGGCTCCTGAATCAACTAAGCATGGCAACTTAGTATTTACTATGGTTGCATCTATAGCAGGGTAGTGTGGCATGTAACCTACGTTTGCAATAAGCATATCAGATATAAATATGCACTTACCAAGCGCTTCTTCCTCACCTGAGGTGATCACATGAACACCTGGGGAAGGTGGAGGGCGGGTCTGACGACCACGTTGTTGCCTCCAGTTCCCGCGTCGAGGAGACTGTGGAGAGCCTCGCCAAGAAGATGTCGGCTGTGGAGGGCCGCGCCAAGGAGTTTGGGGTTGTGGAGAGCTACGCTAAGGAGGAGTGGGCTGAGGAGGGCCCCAATGCCATTGAGCCGTTTGCGTGCCAATATCGCGGCTATGTCGCTGTCCCATGGCGAAAACATCGACTGGAGCGTCCTGTATGGCGGCAGGAGCTTGATGAAATCCATAGGCTGATGGGGAGGAGACTTGGACCAAGGGACAGGCCGTATAAAAAGCCTCCTCTCGCCGAGCAATATCGAGGGCAACCTTGATGCTGCTGGTGGGGTCGCGGAGGAATCGGCGCCTGATCTCAGGGAGAGAGATCCCGTCGACAAAGTTCTCCAAAATTCTGGCCTCGAGCTCAGTGAAGGACTTGGTAGGGTAGGCTTGACGGGCCAGGACTCGAAGATGTCACTGGAAGTCTACGACAGACTCTCCGGCGTGTTGTCGGCGGCTTTTGAGGGCGGCACGGGCAACCCAAGGCATCGACGACCGTCCGAATTCGCGTCGCAGACGCTCAAAGATGGTCGCGGGAGTGAGCGACGCTGTCAGGTTGGCAGCCCTGGCCACCGTGTACACCTCGTTGTCTAGCCGTCCCAGGATGGCGGCTGGTCGGGCACCTTCATCTACGGCCTCCAGGTAGACTTTCATACGGTCCTCCCATAAGTCATAATCGTCATAAACCGTAAGCTTATCCGGCTAAGGTTGACGGCCTCCAGAGCTTGACACCCGCTCCATCGCCTGAACTAGTCTAGTTATCGAGTCTTCGGACATTGATTATCCCACCACTGCCACCAAAATGTAATGGGCCCGTATTAGATGCGCAACGAATCCAAATGAACGACGCCCAAGAGAGAACAAGACAGTAGGCAAGGGGAAGAGTTTAGGGATTAGTTGAAGCTAGAAGTTGATATTCTAATAGGGGCTTGGTCCTGCGAGGATCCTTTGGTGGGGATTGGCTGTCCTGGGGTCCTTTGGTGGGGATTGGCTGTCCTGGGGAGGTCTTCGGGAGGTCCGTAGGAGAAGGAAAGGCGATGGCTGGAGAAGCGTCAGAGGGCGGTCTCCGGTCCAAAGTGATGAGCCTCAATTCTCCTCGGTATTTTTGTCGTGTTCTCCAGACGATTCGATAGGATAACATAGAATAGACCAATGGGTATGCGTAAATCATACGTTGTAGATCGAAAAGAACCAATAGGGTTAAGAGTTAAGATTTTATGGACTTCCGGGCTGGCGCTAGTAATCTGCTAGTAATCTGGGCTACTAGAGAAAATTGAGAAACTTTGATTTCATCTTTACACTACCAGGATTGTGAGTGGTGTCATTCAAGGTATCGTATTAGGTCCTGTTTTGTTTTTACTTTACATAAATAATATTTCATCGAAAGCAAAACATTATCGATCTTATATTTATACTGATGACCTCAAAATTAATTTTATTTATTTATTGCCAGTTTACAGGCAAGGTCAAAAATATATATATACAGTAGAGGGTCAAACTGACAGTGAAAAAAACTCCTGATCGTTGTTTCGGGTGTTTTCAGGAGAAAAAAGTGCAGCTTATTGAGTAATTAAAGTTCTGAACAGGGACGCGTTAACACAGGTGCCCGGTGAAGAACCTCTCCATTCAATGTTATGGATCCGGTATTCTGCACCCGCAGGTATGTCGGCGAGCGGCTGTTCGATGTCGACTGAGAAATAAGCCGATTGAGGACTGCAGAGTCAGCAAAATTTCCCTCAGCATGAAGACCTGTACAGGATTCAGAGTCCGTAAACGCCATCAGAACCGAAGAGAGCTTCAACAGAGTCAGCACACAAAAGTTTTGGAAGGTGTCCTGAATGTAGAAAACTAGTGACAGTTCGCGTAAACAAGGGATAGCTTTGCTGAATTTTGATACTTCTAGGTAGCTTATTCCAGATTGCTATAGCGTTTACCAAAAAACTGTCGGTATCTAACTGTGCGTGCTAAAGGGAGAAATAGAAAAACATCTCGATGACTGGTGCGCCGAGAGTTGTCGAGATGCCTCAGAGATTTAAGGGGGTTAAATGTACGGCTGTTTAGTAGTTTAAACAGTAAAAAGAGTCCCTTCTGTAATCTGCGAAGCCACAGCGGGTCAAGGCTTGTAAGCTCACAGCGTTTGGTAGTAGGACACGTTTCGGTGTACTGAATAGAAAAGCCTGTTTGTAAAGAAGTGCTGAACTGATTCTATCTTCTTTCGTTCACTACCGTGCAGAAGACTAAATAGAAACGAGCAGTATTCCAGACTATGTCTGACATACATTTTATAAAGGCTGATTCTAATTTTGATGGTTTTAAAATTTCTGAGAATAAACACAGTAGTTTGGCGTGCTTTCGAGACAATCAGGGCGCAGTGCTCTGACAGATTAAGACTACTTGAATGCGATATGCCCAGATCCTTTATAACTCCGGGCACATTTAGATCGTGACCGTCTATGCTAAGGTGGGGGTGATGGTTGTCACCAATAACCATAACGGAGCACTTTTGCCAAGAAAGTGAGAGGCGCCATGTGTGACACCACTGAGCGAAGGCCTGAAGATCCGTTTTTAAGAGCTCAAGCACAATGTTGCGATCAACCGGTTTATATCGATAGGCAACGTTTAAATCGTCAGCGTACATAAAGGGCCTACCATACTGAAAAAAGTCAGGAACATCGTTGACAAAGAGGCAAAATAGAAGCGGGCCGAGCACGCTGCCCTGAATAACTCCGCTCCTCACATGCGTGGGGTTGGAGATATCATCAGAAATTTTAACCCGTTGTGCGCGAGCATTCAAATAGGAAAATATTAAGTTCAGAAGCTTGTTACCTATGCCGAAGGAGGCAAGTTTCAGTAGAAGAAGATCATGGTCAACACGATCAAAAGCCTTAGTAAAATCGAAGTAAACGGTGTAAATTGCAAACCGCTGTCTCTAGATTGTAGCACATGATCAAAGAAAGAGAGCTGGCAAGTGTCACAAGACCTTTTTTCGAGAAAACCGTGCTGAGCCGCATTTAGTAGGTCATTCTCTGTTAGGTGACACATCATCTGGTCTTTGATAAGGGTCTCGAAGATCTTCGAGACTACTGGTAGTGTATTTATTGGCCTAAAGTCGTCAAATGACGTAGGTCGGCCGTGTTTGCGATTCCATCCATAAAATAGGGAAAGTTGCACTTTAAAGAGTAAGATTAAATATATTATACAGAAGGGACAAAAATATATCGTTTGCATCCGCCTTTAGAACGCTGACCGGGACACCATCTGGTCCTGGACTGTAAGATTGACGAAAACGCCGAATGGCTACGGTCACGTCCCAGAGGGTAAAAGTTATGGTTTCGAGAACATTACCGGTTCAAACCTGGATGTTAGGAAAGGGGGCGACAGTATGTTCACTAAACGTTCTAGACAAGAAAGTAATGAAGCTATCAGCAGTCAACTTAGCGTCAGCTATTGGGTTTCCTAAGGCATCTCGAAGTACGGGGTGCTGCGTTTTTCTCTGCGCTTTTTCTGTGCGCGAAAAGAGCTTCGCAACATTTAACGAAGGGTTTTCGGCAAAATTAACCTCATCGGCTTGTCGTTTTTCGTAAGACAGTCTCTTAGCCTCTTCAAAGATTTTCTGGATCAAGGGCAGGACGGAGGTGTCGGTTTGTAGATGAAAACGACGGGAGAGTTTACGCAGTCTACGGCAGAATGATAAAGGGAGGTAGACTTCATCCTTCACATGAATTATTTTCTTACGGGGAACAAAACGAGAAATGTGTGGACCTAGAACTTTGTAATAGTATATGTACAAACATTCACATCCGAACATACAAAGAAGTTAGTCCAGTCGTGGGGGTTTAGGTGTTAGCAATTCCCTCATATTTGCTGATCTGAACTCACGGAAAAAGCTATATTTTTTGGAAAACGTTTCGGCAGCCTCTAGTTCTAGTGAAGAAAGAACTATAGTATGATCACAATTCTCAAGTTGATATCAAGGTGACACTGACGATGGCTGACAACCTCTACAAAAAATAAGATCAATTATGTTTGATCCTCGGGTGGGAAAATCAACTACCTGGTCCCACATGCCTATATCTATGGCCTCAAGTAGGTCTTCGAACTTTACAGGACCGGAAGTTGGAAAACAGTGAACTTCAGGAAGATTGAAGTCGCCTGCAATCAAGCAGTACTTCAGATTTAAGTCAGCTGCAGCGTGAAATGCCAGCAAGAGACAAAGATCGTAATCCTCGCTGGCATTGGGTGGGCGATAGACACTACCAACGAGTAAAGAGTAGTTATCTTTTAGAACAACTCAGAGCCAACAGCTCTCCTCTTCCACGGTAAATTGACAATAGTCCAATGGAAAAAATTAATTGGTTGCCTAACATAGATACAGCTTCCTCCGCCACGGCCCTCGTGTCGATCATTCCGAATGTAAGCGTAGCCTAGAATAGAGAGTTCGGAGTCGGATACACAGGGTGTCGCCCATGTCTCTGTAACTATTACAATGTCCGGGCGGTGGATGAAAACCAGAGTCTGGAGCAAAGGCATCTTATTAAGCAGAGATCTGGCATTGAGGACGATTAGTTTAAGCGGGCACGTTTTTGGTTTCTGAAACGGGACAGTTAGGCTGTCAGGGTGACTGCCTTCGGCCAAAGAAATGTTCTTTTCACTTGAACTATCTTTCCGTCTCTTATTTTGAGATTCGCCTCGCCATTGGTCTTTCATGTTTTCAGTTCTATTATTAGCTGTCGCATTTTCATTCGCTCTTTCAACCCATATTCCGGTTGAAAAAACACTTCAGAATGCGGACCCCGCAGGGTTGATTTTCTCTGTAGCAGGAGCTGTGACTGTGCTTCGTTTTCCAAAATGATTTTAAGAGGTCTGGGTCGAGGATTTGAATCGGGTGTAGACAGAGGCTTCCCTATTCTATATGCCTTGAGAATATGAATGGACTCGCCGTCCGTTAGCAGCGTTTTTGCATACAATTGAAGGAGTTCCAAGTCATGTTTAACTCGTTCCTTTGGAATAATTGAAGCTGACTCTGGGAAACCTTTAATGACTACATTCTGTTTTCGACTCAATCTAGGGCCCGTTTGTAACTCAGATCTTTCAGCTGAGTGAGAACTGGTAACCAGCTCACTTTGCCTGATAGGTCCATGTGAGCCGGATGTTGGGCAGGCTGGAGCCGAGGCTCTGCACGACTTGTTCTTCTTAGACCTTTTCTTCTTTGTCTTTACAAACTACCCAACCTCTTCAACATCGCATGTTGGTGCAACGTCTACCAGTGATGTAGCGATGGGCGGTAAAGCCAGATTAGTGCTGACGCTACCCGAACTAAGTACCGGTGGAGTGGCGCAAGGAATAGATGGGGCTCCCTTCGGAAGTAGCGAAGATTCCTCTGGTTTACCGGGTCCAGCCATCGCGATATGTTTAATGTGACTTTTATGTAAGCTTGAAGAAGCTATATATGAGTACGAATTTTGCTTTGCGGTAGGTGTCTTACGAACAGGAGCTTTTTAGCAGTTGGGCAAGATATATATTTTTTAAAGTAATCTATTTCTTGTCTTAGATTGCTTATTTCTTGCTCCATCCCTGCGAATTTCTGCTGGAGGCTGAAACACCCCATACATGTTTCGTCTTCGTAAGCTACATTGGTTAAGCTTACTGAACTTTTACCCCGTTTAGCGGGAGGTGAACAAATAGCAGAATAAGGATAGTTACAATTGTTTTCTGCTTGTCCATTAAATTGCTTAACAAGATCCCCTGCCAATATGGCCGAGTGGGAAGAGGCGCCAAGAGACGGTCCCAAGCAGCTTGGTCGTGGAACAATTTTTTTGTGACAATAAACTTATGGAACTTGATTTTTGCATGTTATAATTGCCGCAAAATTAACAGAGAGTCAGCTGAGTTTTCAACAATAAGAATATGAAAATATAATGACTCAGCTTTTGGTTTGAGTCCCTTCCGCGATTGAGAGCAGATGCAGGGATCACACAGCTTGCGTGAATTTCAGAAAGCAGCAAAGATCGAGGGTCCGAGTCACAATTTACAAACAGAGGAATATAAAGACAATTCTTTTATAATTTTCCAGCACCGTGTCTTCTACACTGAGGTAGAGACTTAAAACTCGTAGGCTTGAGGAACTTGAAATTCGAAACCAATTTCAAACAACGCGCCTGAAATGTGTGTATTCCTTCTGTAACTCTATGACCGAACGATGCCTAGCAAAAAGTATTACAGGCATAGATGCACTTTTGGCGTGGAGCTATACATGGCTAATGGAGTTCTCACCGTCTAAGTATCGCTTAATGACTTTTGGGCCATTAAGGCTTTCGTAACCTCTTATTTTTGAAGGTTGCCTATTAATGATTGAATGTTCCTCCATCAAGGTCTTGGGCTTAAGCACCACCAATAAATTAGATCTTTCGCCTCATGCCGATAGAATTACGGCCAAAGTCGCTCAGAATTGTGGGTTTATTTCTTATAATTTCTACCTTACTGAAATAAGATTAAAACTTTATCGTGTTTGTGCTTCCCATTCTTAAATTAAGCTGTCCTTTCTTCGGTTTCTTGAACGTATCTCGCCTTTCATAATTTGAAAATGTCCATTGACATTTCACACAAACTCCGACTCTTTCAAATACTTCTAACTCAACTAGATGCCAGCTAACGAAGCTAAAATTTCTTTGGGTCAGGAGACTGGAAGCAGGCTTTTATCCCCTTTTCCGACTAAATAATAGCTCAACTCTCCCCGAGCTTTCTGTCATTACACCCGTTGTCTTCCGTATAACCTAAGAAATTCTGCACTTATTATACCTCCCCTGCATCCTTCACGTGGAAACGCTCTCTCTTCTTTGCTTCAAGGTATAGTTTTCTCTGGAATAACTTGCCAATTGAAATAAGGTCGTTAACTTGTTTATCTGCATTTTTGCAAAGACTGCGCATTTATCTTAACACCGATTACATTAACCTGGTATAGTCCTCATCTTGTTTGAACAGCTTTCTCTAGGACTCGGGGAAAGCACCATCGGGAATGTATGTGACCCTCTTGAAACTATATTTTCGCTACCTCGAGTCTCCCGTGAACCATGATGTCTCCCTATATCACGAGTCATTTTAAAGATGAAGTCATGCGGACTCACACAGGCTAAAATGCTGCCGTTTCTTAGGATACTTAATATATCAGGATTTAATTCTGTATATAAAGATGCTGAGGCCCTAAGTTCACTGAGGCTTATTCACGACATTTTCTATCATTTAAATTAAATTAAATTCAATTCAATTTATTGATGGAAATAGGCATGGGCCTTTGAGTACCCTATTTGTAACATAAAATTAAGTGCAGTATACAGAGAAACCGTGTTGGTTGCAAAGGTACAAAAGGCGGTCATAACATATGACAAGTAGTGCACGGCTCTCGAGGGTTAAGATAAATTCCTCATCGCTCAGGCTCGTTTTGGAACATCAAACTGTCAAGGTTGCTTCTAAAGCTTTCCAGCGATGGTGACATCACAACGTCTTCAGGGAGGGCATTCCATGGTTTGACAACTCTGACAGAGAAGGAAAACTTGCTTTGACCCAATTGTGAAAAACTCGGCGGCCTCGGTGGGACTCGAACCCACGCCAGCAAGGGGAAGGCTTTAGTACAGCCAACGCTCTAGCCAACTGAGCTACGAGGCCCCACCGGGAGCCGTTATTTTAATCACACTTGCGCACATCCAGTCTCGCCTGCTGGACACACTGTTTCAATGGGTGACCTCGGAGATGGGTCATGGCGGCAAATTCAAAGAAGTCCGAGAATTCCAGGCAACAATCCAATCCCTTCACATTGCGGAATGTCTGCAGGAGATCACCATGCATTTGCCTATAACTTAAAGGGAACAGATTAAGATTTATTAGGCGGGTTGGATATGGAAAGGAGTTTGACTTCTAACCATTTTGGTGGCTTTCCTCTGTACTCTTTCGAGGCAGATCTGATCTTGAACAGCCCAGGGTTTCCAGGCTTGCATAGAATATTCCAAATGTGGCCTAATTAATGTTCCAAAAGTCTTAGTGAAGAGATCTTCACCAAAATCAAAAAAGGCTCGTCTGATTGCATGCAACACCGCAATTGCGCTCTTCGCCACTTTCGAGCAGTGACACAATGGGTTTGAGGTGGTGGTCGTCAGCACACCAAGGTCCTTTTGGGTTTCCACGTCTTTTAAGGCTTCACCGTTGAGAAAGTAACTTCTATTTTCGGCAGATCCAGATGGGTTGCCTAAGCGAAGTATTGTACACTTATCGACGTTGAACCGCAAAAGCAATGATTCGACCACTCCTCCAACCGTGTTAGGTTGATCTGCAGTTTATCTTCGTCAGCAGGCTCTGGATTATATTCCAGATTTTAATGTCATCGGCAAACATTGCTGCTTCACAGTCGAGATTCCTGACACAATCGTTTACGTATATTAAAAACAGTATTGGCCCTAGTACGGAACCCTGAGGTATCCCACTTTCGACCGCAGCAGAACTTGAACTCTCTTGGCCGATGCACACAACCTGGCGCTGACCCACGAGGAAGTTTTCGATCCACTTGAGGAGGTTACCTCTGATTCCAATTCGTTCTAGCTTGTACAGCAGTCTCTCGAAGTATCGAAGGCCTTTTGAAAGTCAATGGAGGCAATGTGAACCGCGTGTCTATCTTCAAGTGCTTGGATCCACCTCTGGAGCGAATACAGCAAATTCGTGGTTCATGATCTTCCTTATCTGAACCCATGTTGACAGCTTGATAACAAATTATGAGTCTCTAGGAATTTCACCAATTCGCTCTTGATGATCCTTTCCATAATCTTGCCAAGGATGCGTGTGAAGCTTATGGGCCTGTAAATTGTCACTGACGCCCGGCTACCGCTTTTGTACAAGGGAGTTATATGTGCCAGCTTCAAATCGAAAGGAAGTGTTCCGGAGTCAAATGAATTGTAAAAAAGAGCATTGACAGACGTGCGGAAAGTTCATTGGTGAGTTCTTTCAGAAGCTTGGGTGGAAGCTCGTCTGGTCCTGGGGATTTTGACACTTTTAGTTCTTTTTATTCCTTTTGGATCAGGAATTCTTTAGAATTTAGAATTTATATTTGTTTAGCACCGGCAAGGCACTGTCAAAGCAAACATTAGTAACGAAATAAAGTTATGACAATGTGTGCAGATAAAATGTACAAATACATAACTTGTCCTGCTAGGTCAACAGTTAGCGATGTTTTAAAATTAATGGTGAACTAGAAAAAAATGGGCAGTGACAAAAACTCCTACCATAAAAATGGAGACAGAGTTCAATAAGCCTTTATTTTTTAATAGAAGGTAGGAGAAAAAAACTGCTCAGGAAAAAAATTTTCAGGTGGTAGAGTAGGGTAATACGGTAGAAGCATTTCAGAATGAGATAATGAAACGTCGATGTGATTCGTTCTTGATCACTTAGACCTATGAAACAAAATCTCGCGAAAATGCGTCATTGAACTTAAGTCCTCAGCATTTAAGGATCCAGAATTGAATTCTGATGATGGTTAGTATCCAAAGAAACGGTAGCAATTTAGACTGTGGACCACCGAATGTGTACGTCCGAATGACGTCATCGTTTGGATGACTGGTGATATAAGGAGACATCATAGTTCATGGGCGACCCGTGGTAGCGAAAATATAAATTCAAGAGGGTCACTTAAATTCCCGATGGTCCTTTCTCCGAGTCATGGGGATAGCTACTGGGAAAAGATAAGGAAAATAAAAGGTTAATAGCATCAGTGTTTAGATAAATGTGCAGTCTTCGCTAGAATGCAGATAGACTAGTTAACGACGTAATTTCAATTGGCAAGTTATTCCAAAGAAAACTATACCTAGAAGCAAAGAAGAGAGAGCGTTTAAACGTGGAGGATGCAGGAGGAGGTATAATTAGTTCAGAATTTCTTAGGTTATAAGGAAGACTAACGGGGGTAATGACAGAAAGCTTGGGGAGAGTTGAAATATTATTAAGTCGGAAAAGGAGACAAAAGCCTGCTTCAAATCTCCTGACCCAAAGAAATTTTAGCTTCACTAGCTGGCATCTTGTTAAGTAGGAAGTAGTTAAAAGAGTCGGATATAGGAATTGTTTGCGAAGGGTTTTTGTACATTTTCAATTTTCGAACGGCTAGATTCGTTCATTAAAACCGAAAAAAGGACAGCAAATTGAAGAATGGGAAGAACAAACATACGATATAGTCTTAATTTAATTTCAGGAAGGTAGCAATTAAAAGAAATAAAGCCGCAAATCTGAGCAGATTTGGCCGTAATTCTATCGGCATGAGGGCGTAATATCGAATTTATTGGTGTAGCTAAGCCCAAGTCCTTGATGGAGGAACATTCAATCATAGGGCAACCTTCAAAAATAAGAGGTTGCGGCAGCCTTACAGGCCCAAAACTCATGTAGCGACACTTAGTAGGTGAGAACTCCATTAGCCATGTAGAGCTCCAGGCCGAAAGAGCGTCTAAGTATGAATGAATTTGTTCTAGGCACCGTTCGGTCGTAGAGTTTCGAGAAGGAATACACGCATTTGAGGTCATCAGCATAAATACAAGATTGAGAATGTTTAAATATCGATGAAATATCATTTATATACAGTAAAAACAACAAAGGACCTAATACGGTACCTTGAAGGACACCACTAACAATCGGGGTAGCACTCGAGTATGAGGACCGAACAAAAACCTTTTGCTTTCGATCATTTAGGTATGATCTTATAAAGTCAGTAAGGGGACTACGAAATCCTATAGCTTCTAGTTTAGATAGAAGTCGTTTATGAAGCACTTTATCGAATACCTTACTAAGATCAAAATAGATGACTACCATAGAGAGATTATCATTACGAAGAGAGGTTAGTTAATTTAGAAAAGACATGTGGCAGGTTTCACAAGAGCTGTCCGGTAAGAAACCGTGTTGGGAAAAGTTGAAAATTTGATTGCTTATGCAAAAATCAATGATTTGTTTTGCAATTAGTTTTTCGAAAAGTTAAGCAAGAGAGGGCGTTTTATGAACACCGCGATAGTTATGAATGTCCGAGCGGGAACCAGATTTAAAACTGGTATTATAATAGAAATTTTCCAGTAATCGGGGAAGAAACCATTTTCAAAAAATACCGAGAATAACTTGCTTAGTAAAGGTGGAAAATCCCTTAAGTGTTTAATAAGTGAGTTTGGAATGTTATCGGTTCCAACCGAATGTGAATTTTTTAGGTGAGCTATTTCCTTTTGAATACATGAAGGCTAGAAGTTAATGGTTGTTAGAAGCGAATTTGAAAGCAGAGGAATTGTGGGAGTGGGGCTAGTTTCAGTGGTTGAGTGGTTGGCATAAAACGAATTTAACAACTCTGCTTGCCCAAATCGTCTGTAACAAATATTTTGTTACAGCCGAGTAAGGGCGGAGTTACATTCAGAAGCTTAGCCGATGACCGAACATGGAAGATATGAGCAACAGATTTGGATGAATTGCCATCACTTAGTGTCCGAGGCTCCCTTCGCTTATCTCTCGCGAGCCTTATTTTCAATGCTAATTCAAATATTTGTAAAATCCTTAAAGTGAACTGACAAAGAGCTTTTAGATGAATCTTAAAGTTGCTTTCGTAATTTTTTAGTCTGTTCTGGAGAAAATGCGGAACAATAGAAGAAGCTGTATTTGAATCAAAAATCTTAAACGGGATTAAAGCCTGGATTTGTTCTGAGAGGCTCTGCAATTGCTCACGGAAAAAGTTTGGATCGTTGATTGAGAATATGCTATGCCAATCTAGATTGCTTACGAAACTATTTTTCATTTCATGGTTTGTGTTAGCAAATTCGAGGTTATCGCATTTAACCTGAGGCTTCGTAATGAAGGGGGACTGGAAAACAACAGTGAATTATTGCGTGATCACTTGTGAAATGATCATGATGAAAATTCATAAATAGAGGGTGAACATCATTTGTAAAATTAAATCTAAAATGTTTTCATTTCTAGTAACTGATCTGACCAGTTGGGACATGTTTGAAAAGTTTATAGTATCGACCAATTTCTGATGTTAAGGTGGAGAGGAATTTGCCTGCCAGTCAATGTCCGGCAGATTAACATCACCTACGATTATTTTGACATCAAATTGAGTGTCTGGAACTTTTTCAAATAGTTCACAGAGCTCGCTTTCATTGCCAGAATAACACGGAGGATTATAGACGCAGCCAGTTACCGCTTTTTATTGTGCGTGAGGATGACTGAAGCAAAGCATACATTTCCAAGAAAGGACGAAATGCTCAGCGGAAAAGGGAAATGTACAAATGATGACTTAATATAAAGGAGGCAACCACCGACACGTTTATCAGCGCTGTCTTGTTGGTACAAATTGAAATTATCTATAGCAAGCGTTGAGTCAGAAATAAGAGAGTGAGCCCAGGATTCAGTGATGCACAGCACATCTGGATCAAGCTCAAAGGCTACTGTTCTAAGCTCAGCCATCTTATTTACAACTGATCTCGCATTGAGTTAAACTAAGCTGAACGTATTCCTCAGCTGCAGGTTACGCTCATCAGTATTTATAAAAAACGATAATTTGGTGGCGGAGAAGAAAACTGGAAAGAAGAAACGAAAGGTGGGAAACACAATTGCTCTGGTCTACAATTTGTCGAAATGTGACTGTTAAGAGAACTGAGATTATTGTACAGCGGCATATATGGGTGAAAACCTTGGAAAGGTAGGCTATATTGTAGCGTTTGAAAGATAGGGGGTGGTGTAGAAATGAAATTTTGAGGAAGTTAGCATAAATTGGCGGAAAACGTGCATTTGAAAATGAAATAAATGATTTCGAAAAACTGCTTACATAATAAAAGCGTTAATTATTTGGGGATTTTGGCCACATTTTGGGTTGGGAAGGATGCTAACATTAGCGTTCGCAGCTGTTGTAGATGCTGAGGGGTTAGCAGGTTCCCCATCGGTAATGATATTACTGAATTTAATGCCTGGATTAGCCAATGATTCAGATTTTCTAGGAGCTTTCTTAGGTTTAGTAGATTTCGGCAGCTATAGCAGGCATGGTTTTCTTGGGATGAGAAAGAAGAGGCCTTGACACAATTTCACTGAAACCAGCAACAAGGTTAACGGGTGAAGATTCAGCTGGAATCGAAATTCTTGTCGATCCGGAGGGCCGTGGGCTTGCATTGGCTACAGGACAAACCTCTGAGATAACTTTTGATATTGAAGGTGTAGACGAAGGCTTCTTGTTTGCTAATAAGGGTTAAACCCGACGTTCCATTGGGGTTTTATCCCTACAGATAAACAACTTGTTTTTTTCAAATATTGAGCTGTGTTCTCATGCTTAGAGAAAATAAGGTCAACTTCAATCGCTGGAAAAAGCTTGACCAGTACTGGCAGGTTTTTGCTACGGGAAGACAACATTTTAGCTTCAGTGACTTTAAAGTTAATCCTGCATGAGTTAAGGAAATGAAATGCAACGTCCAGGGGGATTTTACTCTTGGGGACGTTTTTTAGAAGAAAATTGAAACTTCTCTTATGTCGGTCAATTGTCTTAGTACTGACCATGTTTATAAAAGGCTCTAGTTTCACGCATTGTTGAGAAGTGAGTGAAGATAACTTTCCCTCAAAAATAGTACCAAGGATCGTGAAGAGAGAACCATATTTAGACATAAAGGTCTTAAAGTTTTCCAGGGCGCCAAGGTCTAATTTCTTCATACTTAAGGAGGGTTGCTCTAGAGGAAGTTTTAACGTGAGGTGGATGTTTGCGTCTACGCACTGACTGGGGTTTCATATTGATTTTAAAATATAAGTATTTTTCAAATCGATAATACGAAAGGAAAATTGTCACTTGTGACGTTTTGCGGAATAAAAGATGTAATATTTGAAATATGTGTTTTAAGCAAGGCCCTGCAAGCAAATATCTGCTTGGTAACGAGTTTAAACTGAAAATAGAATTAACGAAGAGGCTATGCAGGATGAAAAATTATATCAACTGGTATACCAGTTACTGCAAATTATTCTTTGCTTGAAATTAGGTAAACTTACAAAATTTCAACTTTATTTCTAGAATTAACCTTTATATTCCGTCCTTTTGACGTAAATCTGCGAGACCTTTAATGAGGCTATGTAGGGTGTAAAAGTTTAAAAACTGTGTATTTCTCCCTTTTGCAATTGCAATAACTGCAAGTGTGTGCAGCTGATAATGAGGTAGAAATACAATAAATTGTCAATAATTAAGCTAATATTTTCAACAGGAAACGAAGAAATCGGTTTAAAATTCGAGAATTCACTTATCTTCAAATTTGAACCAACCGCCTTCTGAGAATAGTATGTGGCTAATGCTTGCAGTCGGCGGGTTATGCACTGAGGGACGAAGGAACCTTGCCTCGTTTGTGAAGACTGAGCGGTAGAACTGTAAAAAGTACTCGGCTTTTTCCCTGTTTTCAGAAATTTCAACGCCCACGGCAGTTTTAATCAGCGGTATTTGATGCCTATTCCTTGTACATCTACGGAGGTAACTGTAGACTAACTTTGGATTCTGCGTTGCCTTTTGCAGCAAAGTCTTCTCAAATTCTCTTTGCGTTTTAAGAATAAGGCTTCTCATTTTGTTTCTGTGTTTTATACTAATTAAAATTGGCAACTAAATTAGACTCGCAATATTTTCTCCACAACTTGGGCTTCCTGTTTATTTCCATTTTAAGTTGCTGTCTAGCCACCCAGGACGCTTGCTGTGATGCACACTCGTTAATGGGCAGTTGTTGTCCATAAGTTGCAGAAGAACATTTCGGAAGGACTCCCAAACTTCGCTCACGGTGCCCAAAAACATTGAGGTCCAGTTGATGTCTGTTAAATCGGCTAGCATCTGATGAAAGTTTCCTCGCCAAACGTTACGCCATTTTTCCTCTAAAGCAGGTGCAACGGAGAATAAGGAGTAGTCCAACATAAGCACAACATGATCACTACGACCGAGCGGAGGCATTGAAATATTCTCGTCAATGCTGCCTGATGTTTTCGTGAAAACCAGTTCGAGACAGTTAGTCCTTTGTCCTTCACGTGTTCTCGTGGGGAAAGGGACATTTTGTATGAGGAATGCCTTCAAGGTCTTTTGCAGAAAAACATAATCAAAAGTCGATTTCGGGCATGATGATTGAACAGTGCTCCAGTTAATTCCTGGTGCGTTGGTCACCCATAGTCATGACATTAGGTCGACTGGATAAATTTTCTAATTTTTCCAACAAGTGGTTGTCCGCGACTTGGACTATCCTAAGTGGCCGATAGACAATGAGGACATCCAGACATGGAGAGCCAAGAGCCTTGATGTTCAATCATATGGCTTCCATGCTGCACGCAAACTTGCTCGTCTTGTCAGACACTATAATTAGACACTTTTATTCCACCACCCTGTCGGTTTTCTCATTCCCTCCGATATATTTGGTATCCAGACAATGTTATTTCGCTATCTCGAATACTACCCGACTGCCAGGTTTCGGTTACTGTTATCACATCCGGAGATACTTCGGCAAGGCAAATTTTTAACTTATCAAGTTTTGATAAAAGGCTTTGAGCATTTGTATACAAGCACTTCAATTTTGCGCTAACAAATTTCCTGTTGCGTTTGTCAATTTTATGGGCCTAACTGCGTCTCATCTAACGTCAAGGTCGTATGTCTTTTCCGTTTCTTGATGATTTTCGGTAACTCTGGTTTCTTTAGTGAGAACGCTGGGCGTTACGCAATCAGTTCTGACATCTCTTTGGGCAATTGGTTCCCTGATGGTTTTGGTGAAGTGGTGAAGTGGTGAAGTTTAGTGAAGTGGCTGCCCTTGTCCTTAGAACAATCGGTTGGTTCAATGGAAAATTCATATTCTTTTGAACTACCTTCCCCTTGAAGATAGCCAGATTGTGTTCGCCAGCCTTCAGTCTTGATTGTAGTTCCAAGACAAGTTCCCGGCTTTTCAGCCTTTCCGCAGGGGAGTAGTCCGGTTGAAAAAAACTCTTTATGCGAGTGACGGAGGTTAGTTTTTTGGATAGGATCGCCTTGATTTGGTCTTTGCTCTCTAGCATTATTTTGAGAGATCATCTGCGATAGTGATCAAGAACGAACCATATGCCATCATGCCTTCTTTTAAAATCAGAAATACTGTCAGAGGTAACCGTACTGCTTGGTAACGAGTTTTAAGGTTGTACCACTCGTTGGCAGAAAAAAACTTACTGAGGTTCAATCGCGTGCGTTCGCTATTGATCTTGTAAGGATGACCACACAGCTGAGTTGTGCAGGCAAACTCAAAGAAATCCTCCGATCTCATGGCCCCGGATAATCCGGAATGTCTAGAGCAGGCTACACCGTGAGTGCCTGTAGGAAAGAGGAAATAAGTCATGCTTTTTCGAGCTGTCTTGGTGCAGTAAAGTCTTAAGACCATCGACCATCTTTGGTGCTCTCCATTGCACCTGTTCGAGTGGGTCAACATTTATCTTCATCCACGATATCCAGGCTGGTATTCCGCAATGGAAATGCGGTCTCACGAAGATGCCATTGACGTTTCCGAAGAGATCAGGGGGGCATATTTTTAAACGCACGTCTGATTCAATGCAGTGTACATGTTTGCCTTCTAGACTGCTTTACTACAGTGTTCTGAGGGCATCAAAATTTGCAGTTGTCCACATACCCAGATTTTGTGTGTTTCTACCTCTTTTAATGCAGTGCCGTTAATAAAGTACTGGTGTTTCAGAGAAACTTTTCAACCGGCACTCATGTGAAGGATCATGCACTTGGATACATTAAACATAAGAAGTCACCTAACTGACCAGGCACTTAGTTTGTCGATATTCGACTGTAACCCTTTTGCTTCATCAGCGCAGCTACCTTCAGTCCATATTTTTATGTCATCTGCAAACATGACAGCTTCACAATCTAGGTCCTTGAGACAGTAATTCACGTAGATATGGAAGAGAAAGGGGCCTAAAACAAAACGATGTGGAGCACCACTTCCTTTTTTGCCCATTCCGAGGAAAAAGTTTCCAGCTACAACTCCCTGTACTCTGAAAGAAAAGAAACTATTGCTCCAAGTGAATTTTTTTCCTCGAAATCCTACGTTCCAGATCTTTAGTAAAATAAGCCCGTATGGTCCACTATCAAAGGCATTCTTTGAATTCAAAAAATACAAAAACCACTGGATGATCCTTATCTGTGGCCTTCTTTCATTTCTTGTGCGACTGAAGGGCACTCGTGAGACAGGAACGTCCTGGACGGAAGCCGTGTCCTACGGTGGAGGTGACAGCAACCACGTAGGTGGTCTAGGCTATCTCGGGTCGTTCTCCTACTTAAACATAACCGTTACCTTTAGTGGAGTTCGGCAACCGTCTGGGATGTCCGAGCAGCCATATTTAGGGACAGCACTGCTTGCACCCTCGCGGAGGAAGGGGCTAGAAAAGGTGCCCTAAACAAATATTGGGTGTCACGTCTTCTGTAGCTGGCAGCGGCTCGCAGATCGCAAAATATGCGATCTTCAAACTCAAACAAACAACAATACACCCGTCTCCATCCCCCTCGCCATAAACCCCAGGCTGCTCGGGTGAGTCCACTCATACTAGCAGCCTAGACTGTTCGTTCCCTTTTAGGCAATCCAAGGAGCAACCAGCCGGAACGGAGGACGGCACTTGTCGCTCGGGAACTGGCGCGCTACAAGGTGGACATTGCTGCTCTCAGCGAGACCCGATTCTATGAGCAGGGTCAGCTGGAAGTGTGTGCTGGCTACATTTTCTGCTGGAGCGGCCAGTTAAAAGCAACGCTGGTGTTGTTTTTGCCATCCGGAACGACATCGTGGGACGTCTGCCCTGTTTGCCGTAAGGTATAGATGATCGCCTGATGAGCCTTCGCCTGCCTCTTCAGCGCCTACGCTCCCCCAATGACGAGCTCTGATGTGGGAAAGGATGAATTCTACGAGGATCTGCACACACTGCTGGCAACTTTGCCAAAGGTTAACAAGTAAATTGTCCTTGGTGACTTCAACACCCGCGTCGGCACGGATCACGCTGCCTGGCAGGGAGTGCTGGGTCCCCACGGTCACTGTAGCTGTAACAATAACGGCCTCATTCTTCTGCGCACGCGTGTGGAACACCGTTTCTTGCTGACCAACACGTTTTTCGTTGTCTTCTACACGAGCAGTCCCCTTCCAAATGTTTCTACCCAAGTATCGGGTAAATTTCGACGCCCAAGACAGTCACAAATAATTGGAATTTGATGCTTATTTCTTGTAACTTTGTGGAGGTGAATTAAGACTAACTTTGGATTCTGAATTGCTTTTTGCAGCAACGTCATCTGGAATTCTCGTCGCGTTTTAAGGATAAGGTATCTTATTTTGGTTTCTCGGTGTTTTATACTCATTTAAATATGCAACTTGATTAGACGCATGGCAGTTTCACCACAATTTGTGTTTCCTATTTATTTCCCTTTTAAGCTTGCTGTCTAGCTCCCCAAGGCGCTTGCTCTGATGGACTCTCGTTAGTGGGCAGTGGTTGTCAATGAGTTGCAGACGAACACTCCGGATGAACTCCCAATCTTCGTTCACAGTGCTCGAAAACATTAAGGTCAAGTGGAGGTCTGTTAACTCTGCTCGCATCTCTTGAAAATTTCCTCACCAAATGTTACGCCATTTTCTTCTATAGCAGGCAAAACGGAGAATAAATAGTAGTCCACACATAAGCTCTATATGATCACTTCAACCGAGATTGGGCCTGGAAATAACCTTGTCCATGCTGCCTGACGGTTTCATAAAAACTAGGTCGAGAGAGTCAGCCCTTTGTCCTTCAAGTGTTCTGATGTGGAACAGGACCTGTTGTGCGAGGAGTGCCTTCAAGGTTTTTTACAGACAACTATAAGCAAAAGTCGATTTCTGGCAAGATGATTGAACAGCGCTCCAGTTACATCCTAGTGTGGTGAAATCGCCCATAACCACGAAAGTTCCAATAGTTCTGTGTTTGCGATTTGGTCTGTCCTAGGTTGCCGATAGATAGTGAGGACATCCAGCCATGGCAAGTCAAGAGTCTTGATGGTCAACGACATGATCTCCGTGCTGCACGCAAACTTGTTTGGCTTGTCGGATACTTTTGGCACTTCTTTCGCATACACAATTATTTCGCTACCTCGAATACTGCCAGAGAGCCAGGTATCGAATAAAAGGCTTTTGGCATTTGTTTACAAGCGCTTAAATTTTGCGCCAGCCAAAATCCCAATTGCGTTTCTCAATTTTTGGGCCTTACTGCGTCCCCTCTGACGTCAATCTCGTATGCCTATTCCGTTGCTTGACGGGTTTCGGTAACCCTGGTTTCTACAGTCAGAATGCTGGGCGTTACAGACTTAGTTGGATTATCTCTTTGGGAAATTGTTTCCCTAATGCTTTGGTGCTAGCGAATTGGCTGCCATCGCCCTTGATACAACTTGATGACTCGAGGGAAGATTATCAAGGTTACAGGCCGTGTGGCTGGGGTGTTACGGAATGCTAAAATAATGTTTACATCTGTAAACAAAAAAAGTTTTATTAAACGCGCAAAGAAACTGTAAGGAAAAAAATTTTTAGGAAACTTAAAACTTCGGCTTTCTTCCTCACGAATTATGCAGATCGCAGTTGCAGATGATAATAATAATAATCGATTTAATGATTGATGATTTGGACACCGCAACTGCAAATAAAAGACAGAAAATTCGAAACAAATAAAGGGTATGCACAACAACAGTTGATCATCTGAAGGTCTCTCTACGCTTCATATTTTACAAACAGCGTCTAATATCTACGCTGTCTTGATTCGGAAGACGCTCGTTTTTAAGACTGGAATACCCGTTTAGAGAAGTCGGCGAATAGTGGTTTCGTCAAATTCCTTTTTTTTCTCTTGCCAGTTAACTCTGTCAACTAATTAATTGCCGATCCTGTGCATCTTTCATTTCACTTCCAAATTTGTCGTGTTTGCATTCGTTTGATATTTGGCGCGTCTTTTGGCACAAAGAACCGAGCCAATCAGAAAGTAACCAAAGGTCTTCTGACCATCAGGGTTTTACTCTCAACGCGTTTTCACTTTCCTTTCTTCTTTACACGTACTATCTTTCATTTTGACTCATGTATCGATTCACCAAGGTGGTGGCGCGTGTTTATTTTCTGGTTGTTACTCAATTTCTTCCTCAAAAGTGTTATTACGTTCATAAAATCGAACCATGTTTCCCCATTTTATACAAAATATTTCATCAAAAAATTTCACTTGCAGGACTGACTCTCAAAAACTTGTTTGGGTCACCAAAATTTCGATTTCTTTCCACCATTAGACGCCCTGATATAATTTCCCCGTGAAATGTGAGCGCACATGCTCATCTAAAACCGTATGGCCTCAGAGGCATCTGAAGAACTATCGCGTTTGGAATCCTGACCATTCCGGATCAAGTAGGCTGTAAATGTTTTGGGATTGCGTTAGACAGAAATGCTCCTCAAGGTGATTGTACGGCTAGAGATCTTGAATGTACTCGCCGGATCGTATTTTCATTCTGGCTGTATAACTGGCCTTGTTGAACGTAAGTACAATTTCAGGGGCAACCGCACAGGCATTAAAATGGCTCGCTTATTCTAATGGGAGCTGCCAGCTCAACCAATCAGAGTAACGAATAATACCCAACTGCACATCGCTGCGGCATCGGCGAAAACACGTTACGGTTATGCTTCCAGTACGCCTCATTTAGATCACTAAATAGATGGTACGACGCGAAAAGGCACTGCGAACCAAAATTACTTCTGTTCCCGGATTATTTGGCTCGAAGTGACAGTGAATTGCAGAGTTTTTAATATTTATTCGACACTTGCAGCAGCAGGTGCTTAAGTTGAAAATTAATACCTTAACATGTATGGGCGCTGGTCATACGCGTTTCATCATTTGTAACACATCAGCCACGAGGTTGCGAAGGTATACAACATAGTTTTCATCTATATAAAGCGCAATTTAGCGTTTATTGACAGTAAATGCTGCCCGGATGAATGAGTAATCCTCGTCACCGGCCTCCTGGCAGCGACAGAGATGCAACTGCAACATCTCCACAAGCCGCATTAGTGAAGCGCTAAGGACCCCTGCGAACTTTTGATTGTACGGGTGTTAAATGTGACTGTTTTAATGAGTGGGTAAGGTTGTCTTAATTAACCCTAAAACCTTGAAAAAGAGCCTGCATTCTTGGCAGTTGGCTATTTATGCTGAAATGCTAACCGATAGCATCAGCGTAAGTAGCGACCGTAGTAGTTGTCGCCTCCCAATGTGAAAATGTACCAATTGCTGCCAGAGTTAAACGTGTGCTCGCGCCCTCGGCTTGAGACTGGCATCCTAAGTGTCGTTTGTCTTCAACACGGCAATATTCGGCCGGTCACTCATATATTTCACTAACGTACAAGTGCACTGCTTGGCCCTTGTCGTCATAGCTCTCACCGCCTCCAAGTCCCACGGATAGTCGAGGGTACGATGATCTTATGTCAGAGCAGCAGTCGAGGCACTTGAAAACGGCGACACATAACTTTCAAGACAGTTGTGATTTTGCATTATCTTCACAAAGATCGAAACTAAAATGATCGCTGCGACTGTTTTTTACAACGGATTCGGGTAAGAATCAGAAACGTCAGATCAAGAAACCTTTTGTTCTAGTGATCGCATCTTCTTCTTCTGAAACTTAAATAATCATTTCTGTCATTATCCAGCCACAGTTCAGCTCCATTTTTCAATCAAACTCCCCACCTCTTGGACAATTGTCCACTTTAATTCACTTGTGATTGTGCCACCTGGCTTGTGGAGTTTGTGTTGGCCTTTTTATAGCACGTGTATTTGGGCAATGCATGGGCTAAAAATGTGGTGTTTTCTGTCACATACGATGGCTTTTAACAACAGTCAAGACAAACGCCTGAAAGGTGCCCGTCCCATAATACTGTCCTATCTGGCGACGTATACAGATAGCCAACCGAGATTAATTTTCTTGATACTATCCTGTTCCTTTGTAACAGTGTTGTCCTTATGAAGATAACGGTAGATGCCGTTGGCGTCCGTGGTTTATGCCTTGGCTCATAGACGTGCAAGCTTAGTTTGTGCGATCTAACGGCTTCGAAACCGCGTACTCAATGTCACAGCTGTGTGAGACTCGCAAGTCTAATTAGCCAGAACTGACTGTTTGCAACAACGCACGTTTCTGGCATCTGGTCACCATGTAACCTGGTGTTCGAATCGGTATCTTACAGGTAGATGAATTGATTAAATTCTACCAGCTTGTGTCCGGTTGAATACTGGTAGATCGAACGTTAAGCTGTCTATTTCCGAGTTAATCTTCTAGTCAAACTAATAGCTCAGGATATATGCTTAGAAGTTCGAAAACGATAATTTTTTAACGCACCCAAGACTCTGACCATCGGAATGTGATCTTACTTGGACTTTAAGCTCCAAAAAAAGGCCACATGTAGCTATAATCTGGGAAGTTCTCCGTTCAAAAGACAAGGAAAAATGTTATCTAACCAACGGCCGTTACCGGTCAGTCAACGAATCATATAGATGTCCGCCCAGACAGCTGCAGTTAGGTCTCGTAACAATGACCCTTCTACTAACTCTGTAAAATAGCGTTAATCTTGGTTAGAGAAGCTTACGTGACCCATTCGAAGCCCCCGTTGGAATATGCCTTTCGTACCTTCCTGGCCCCTTAAGCATAGTTTAATTCCTTTTTCACCACTTGAAAGCCGCGGTTCCATGAGCTACTTAGCTCATCGGGGGCGTTTTAATACACAGTTGCCGTCCCTTCACCAGAAAGGGGAAGAATGAGGATCTTTGCCTGCATTTGGTGCAACCTACACTTAATGTCCGTCAGAGTTGGGTTTAGTGCTTGTTGAATCTTTGATGATTTGTTGCATACGGAAATCCCTATAAGCAGTGATCATGCTCATTTGTTTATAGAAAAAAGTGGAGAATCTTAACCATTTATTCACTTTCTATGTCTGATATTTTCTGCCCCAACTTTTTTGCAACCACTTGTAATGTCAACTCCAGCTCGAGTTTTTCCATGCTGCATTATAGTCAGATCTTCCACTTGTATAGAAATGATTTTTTATAGCAATTTGCGTCACCGTTGTCTGGACGCTCTGGGGCCTCATGGATGTACGATCCTTGCTAAAAGTTCATCGATCCACTTCAAAGAAGATCGAGCATCCTCACATCAAGTAATTTACATATTCCGATTGATTTTTAGATATAACTCTCTAGGAAAAATCTCCTGCATTGTTTGCGGTGTACCGATAAAATCAGAGCTCACTTGGAACGCTCACATTTTGAGCAAGACTCATAAAGAGGTTCGCCTGACCGTTCTTTTTTTGACGAACTATGGAACGTTTAGAATGCCCTCAAGGGTACTTCGTCGCTTAAGCGATTGCAATCACATATGCAGGCCACCCAACTTGCCAAGGTGGCTAAGACCGAGGTAGGTGATCGCACTTCGTCGTCTAATCTCTGTTAGGTCACCTCAACTCCCGTCGCATCTAGTCTTGAGCCCACAATACAGTCCAATTTGAGTGCTGATCCTCCCTCTCAAATATCAGAGAAAATCCAGAAACCTGAAGCTCCGAAGAAAAAAGAAGAAGTCTCCAAAACTGTCCTACCAGAGGGCTTTTTTGACGACGCTCGGCGTGACGCTGAGGCGAGAAATGTGCCGTATCGGGATAAGTTAGACGTCGAGATGGAGGCTTTTCAAAAGGAGCTAGGATCCCTCGACCACGTTAGTTTGCTTTTATCTTCCATTGCCTTTGTTCGTTTATTCGTACAGATGTCTGTTCTTATCTCTGGAATCGATCTTTTGGTTTCCTTGTCTGCTTTGAGCTTTTTCCGAACCTGCTTCGTAATCTCTGTCTGAAGATACACGCTTTCTTGCTATCTATCATCCTCTTCCCATTGTCTGCCATTACCGAGGTTCCAATTCTTAAATTTACGGGCTTAAAGGTTTGTCTCGTGATTCCAGCAAAAACATTTATCAGACTACAGTAGGCTCATCTCGCTAGCTCGATATAATGCAATATCGATTATTCGTATGGCTGGTTAACATGTCTTCTATGGCTGAGAGTGAGAAAACACTTGACGCGTACTCCGAGGCCGTTGGCTCACCTCTGTCTGTTTGAATTTTATTGCCGATGAAATTTACTTTTTTGTATAGCCTGACACTAGACTCGCCCCGCTTTTCAAGTAAGGGATAATGTTGGCTGTGTTGGGATAAATGCGATCAGGTTCTGGTACTTGCTACATACGCTATAGAACTGCCTAGGAGGGCTCTAAATGGAGTTACAAGGCAAAATGGGACAAGCATGCCCCGTAACCTGATCCGTGAGTGCCACTCTATCATAATTAACATTCCTTTGACCCACTTGTGAAAACCTCGGCGGCCTCGGTGGGATTCGAACCCACGCCAGCAAGGGGAAGGCTTTAGTACAGCCAACGCTCTAGCCAACTGAGCTACGAGGCCCCACCGGGAGCCGTGAGTTTAATCACACTTGGGTCAAAGGAATTATTCAAATCTGCCAAAATCCTCTACTAATAAATTGTGCCTGGTAGTCATCTGGTGGATTCTAGATTGATTGCTTGGGAAATCCTGCTTGGGCAGTCAGCTTGCTGTATCAGAATTGGTGGATTCCATACGTTGCATTAGGCTGGGCGGGTAACTTGACCCAAGTGTGATTAAACTCACGGCTCCCGGTGGGGCCTCGTAGCTCAGTTGGCTAGAGCGTTGGCTGTACTAAAGCCTTCCCCTTGCTGGCGTGGGTTCGAATCCCACCGAGGCCGCGGGGTTTTTCACAAGTGAGTCAAAGGAATTATTCAAATCTGCCAAAATCCTCTACTAATAATTAACATTACTGATAACCACTACCGTGCAGCTCATTGGTAGATCGTTCGAATCAATGACCAGTGATCCGGGGTTCGGATCTCATTTGGTCCAAACTTGGGGTTAGTTATGACTGGTGAATGAGGGCCAATAAGACAGAAATGGTCATTCCGATCTCCCTCGTCTTGTCGGTACTCCACTATCCATTTAGCAGAATAAGAAGGAGCGTTCACCGGGAGAGGTGTATTGTTTGTCTGATATTTAGAATAGTTTTTTTAGTTTACCCATCATCAAAGGCTTGCAGCTTCCATTATATGCCACTGTTTGCATGGTTCCTGGCCCGTCAATACTGGCTGTGAGCTGCGTTCTATTTTTGCTGCCGCCAACCCCGCTGATTGCCTGTTCTGTCGCGTCGGCTTGCATCGGCCGCCGCTTGTCACTATGACTTGCTTCCCCCTGGCAGCCGTCACCCCCTGTTGACCACCAATGATGCCGCGTCGGCCGGCGTCTCATTGTGGCGTGTTTCACCCCCATCCTCGTTGGCCGGCCGGTCGGTCGGTCGACATTCAGGCTTCTTTTATCTGCCATGATGTGCGATCTTCACTTCGGCCCACAATTTCGACGGCGTCAAAGTTGAAGACGTTTCCCATCTGCGCAGCATAGGTTGCTACCTCTGGCTTTGGGTCCAACCTTTGTACAGCCAATGCTCGTGCATTCCCGTTTGTAGCTGTTGGTCGGTTTCTCCAACGTAGGTACACATCATGCAGCTGCACTGAAGTCGGTAGACAACGGCTGACCTCTGCTGTGAGAATGACTACCCAGTCTCGGAAGATGGGTGGACGAAACAACAACTCTCAACGTCAGTGAACTCTTCTTCTTCTTTTCCTTCTTCTGACTTACCACATGGGATTTGCATTCCTCCTCTATTTCTGAATCATTTAGTTTATTGAATTTCGCATTGGAACCGGTCGCCTACAGAACAGAACGCACCTTGAGCAACTTCTATAATTATATTTCCCCTGATGCGATTTACCATTAAAAAATCTATCGGGGAATAGTGTCTGCTTACTTTATTTCTCGTTCTCTGACTAAGTTGTCATTTTTATACGCTTTTTTAGAAGTCGGAACAGATCCAGGAGGAAGACAATGCTAGTATGTTTGCTTCCAGGAACTTGCTGGAGATCGACAAACAACTGTGAGTTACCAGGTTTCCTTTAGTTTTCTATGCTAATTAACTCTTGAATGCAGGTAGTTTTCTGCGCTCCCATTGCATCAGCATTTCTTCCACACATTTTCGAAGGTTGTAGTGTCACTCTCACGCACAAAGATAACTTTGATAAATTAAGTTTTAACGTTCCTAACCTCCTGTCTCTTTAACTCCAGACGGCCATGTTAAATCTCGCACCTCCACCCCCGCGTAGATGCTTTGGGTGTTCCTTTTCGGCCATCCGAGTTTAAGCCTCTGATTCCGTTTGCCCACTTCTCGCTGCGGCTTAGTACAGTCACTCTTATGAATTAGTAGTCACACCTGTTTTTGTTTGTCTTGGCGCAGACCTGAACTGTCGTGTTTCTATACCAACAGTTCGTTTGATCGTCGCGAACATCGGCGTCCACTGTGCCCTACGGAGTGGACACAGCACCGTTGACTTGCACGTTGAGGAGTTTATAGTGAAACTTGTGCAGCATGTACTGCACCTGGTTGTGATGGCGAGATAATGTCAAAATGATCGGAGCCTGGGTCGGGTGTGGCGGCTGATAAAACTAAACAGCCCGTTTACGCACGTCACTCTTGGCTTGTTTTCATAAAATGTACCAGACTTTCATGACGGAGGCCACATTAAAAAAGAGCTATTCCAGCCTGTCTCTCAGTCCTGAGAAGGATCAAATTATCCCATGAGTTGGCAACCTTTCAGGTCGCCACTGATAGCGCGTTAGGTTTATTATAAGTGGAAAGTGCGCTGACGTGCCGTGAGGATGCATCGTCTAGTGTCAGTCTCTCTCTCTCTCTCTTCCCTCCTCCAGACACCAATCGACTGTCCAAGCTTCTCAACTAACTGATAGGCTTGGACGCAGTGGCTGGGGCGGCGTCAAGGTCTACGTCTAGACGTCAGCACTACTACTATTACTACTACTACTACTACTACTACTACTACTACTACTACTACTACTACTACTACTACTACTACTACTACTACTACTACCACTACTACTGCTACTACTACTACTACCAATACTAGTACTACTACTACTACTAATAATATTACTACTACTCCTACTAATACTACTACGTCTACTACTATTACTACTGCTATTACTACTACTACTACTACTACTACTACTACTACTACTACTACTACTACTACTACTACGACTACTACTACTAACATCACCACCCCCGTGTACGGCAATAGGCAAGGGCTCGTGTGGACTCACCGATGCCGGATTAACGCGTGTTGTGCGCCAGTATAGCCCTCGTTTTGGTTCAGCATAGCCCGTTTTGCTGGCAAACACAGTTTGATTGTCAAGAAGGACGAAGTCGACCGTGCGCGCCACAGAGTGGGTGCAGGACGGTGACTTTCGCAGCATTTACTGCACCCTCGCCTCCCACAGTCACCTGGCGGCGATGGCAAGACAATGTCAAGGCGACCGCAAGCAGACTCAAACCCACTGTAGAGAAAGGACCTATCCACAATCTGGACAATGTGGGGATTCATCCGATCCGATTGTGAAAAACTCGGTGGTCTCGGTGGGGTTCGAACCTATTACAGCAAATGCCAGACTTTAGTACAGTCAACGTTCTAACCACTTTAACTATGAGGTCCCACCCGAGAGCATTGAGTTTAAAAAACCTATTAAAGTGAAGAGCTTCGTAACCATCTGATGGATTCTACACTGACTGTTTAGGAAATCCTGCTTGGACAGTCGACTTACCGTATAAGAACCGGTTTATTCCGTACGTTGCCGTAGGCTGGGGTGGGTAACTTGACTCAAGGCAAAGCTGCCAAAATAGATTATCGTGAGGATTCTTGACCGACGCCGTCAGCATTGTTGAGGTCAGTCAGCCGGCGTCCGGGATTAACATCGACACCATCAAGACCCATCCGAGTATCCACTCAATGGCGTAGGTGAACTGGATGGGCGAGGGACAGCAACCTTGTTGAATGCCAGACCCAATATGAAACGCTTGAGACGGCCTCTTTGGGACCCGAAGTCGTTCAATGATTGGGTCGTATGATACATAGTTTACTTTGTAATTTTTTTGACCTGTCCGGTTGCATCATCCGTCAAATAAACTCACGATGAACAGAATCAGATACTGCGACAGAATAAATAAAGCATGTGGCTTTCGACCGCTGGTAGCTATTAGTTTGGCTCAAGAATGGGCCACAATTTGAGCATTCAATTGACGCATTTACCTCCGGCTCAGAACCCTTATTGGTAAGTTCTCGTCTTAGAATCTCGCACACTGATGTTGCAATATAATTACAGTAGTAGGGACCGTTGCGCAAACATCGATGAGACTTGCGTTTCTTTCGTTCTCGTACTTTTTATAGCCTCCTTGCTCTGAAACGGAGGTAGGCTTTTCTTGTATGGCCGCTTAACAGAACACGGGAGCGGCAACCGTCCACAATGCCTGCGACTTTGCGCCAAATTCCGGAAAAGGTTAAGATTAGGGTTAGATTTAAGGTTGGGTTTAGGGTCAGAAGTATGTTAAGGTATATTATGTTTTGGGTTCCTGGTAACTACAGGTTTGAGGTTTATGGTACGGCTAGGGCTTAAATTAAGGTTTCAATTTAGTTTCATGTTAGGGTTCGTGTTAGGTTAAGACATGCGAATAGTTGCTCTTCCTGAAATTTATAGGAAGGCCACCAATTTTAAATTGGTGGCACGGTTCCCGTTCCCGTATTCAATTTAGGCGGCCATGCAAGACAGCCCTACGGAAACGGACACATACATGGCCAAGCCTCAGTCCTCAGGGCTAGGTTTCTCTTGCCAGGGAGCTAGGACGCCCGTATTAACAGAAAACTAGCAGAATCCAACGGGTATGCTGTTCCTCTGAGCGCTTTGATTTTTGCCCAGACCCAGAATTGCAATTGTGATTTATTCCTGTTTGGAGGGGGCGTCATACGACTCTTCATAGGCTGGAGGGGGTGGAAGATTGCTCTGGTAGTGGTCCGACCATCGAAGTTGACGTGCCTGAGGTGCTCATGCCAGACCTCGACTATGGTCCGTTTGTAAACAGTAAAGTTGGCACGCACGTGACCCAGCCAGCTTACCGTCAACATTCCAAATAATTCGGTAGGGTTTTGGTGTGTCGCCTATGTTTTATCCCTATTCCATGGAGCCAAACACTGACCCAACATTTTTGTGGTCATCTCTAGTTAAATTCGTCATAATAGTCTCAAGTTAGTGCAATAATTTATCGTTTTGTACCAGGTTTGAGCTGTCTGACAGACAACTGGGAGTTTCCCGAGCTGATCGAGTCATTGTGGTACCTCTGTATGAATCGGCAAATTATTTCAGCTGTCTGGTGGACTAAGGACTTCACTGATAGTCGTTTGCAACTGCTTTCAACTCCAACTATGGCTGTATATAACGACCAGATTTATGTCCTTAGAACCTTAACGGAGGGCACATCAAGATGTCTTGCGCAAGGCATTTTTGGTGCGGATGAGCGATTAATTTTCAGGCGCTTGCCAACAAGGATATGTTCTGACCCATAGGCGTTGCTAGTTTTGGCACTAAATATCGATCTGCCACTGTGAACCCAGATAGAAAACTTTTACCCAACCAGAATTTAGTTAGGTTGACTTATTGTACGCCCATCGTTTGAATATCAATAAGCAGACGTTGATGGTGACGTCAGAAGCATTGGTTGATGACAACCAGCCGGTTCTGATCAACAAGGCTCAATACTCCTTCACGTCTGTCGCGTTGACAACCACCTCCAATTTGCCCAGTAAAGTGAGTGTTGGAAGCGTCGCTTGACCCAATCCGGCCATTTGAGATTTGACAGCCATCAGCAACTCACGGCAAGGGATTCTTTTAATAAGCTCTTGCAACTGACTTTCATGCGTAGACGGTAACGGTAAATATATTAATAAAGTATCCCCTTAGTCTTACATAGGCTAATCGGTCATTGACTGATTATCACGTGAGTACTGCACCAACGCACCGTAACTATCAGGAGAGTTGTGCGTAGAAATGATCAGCCAGACCCAGAGCTTTGATTGGGGACCTGACCGCAAGGCAACACTGGCAAGTAGGCCTATTCACTTGGCAAGGATTAACTGCGGTTTAGTCGCAGCGATAAAACAGAAAGGGTGAAGTACATTTTGTGAGCTACGCTATGATTTATTCACTGGATAGAAGAGCATCTTATGTTTGTAACCATGGTTTTCTTTTTCTGTAGCTTTGAAATAAAGCATCGCACTAGACCAAAAGAAGAGTCTAAAACTTGAGTTATACATCGTTGCGTAGCTGGGAAGATATAACAGTCTGCTAAGAGTACAAACATAATCTGCCCTCAAAATTAGTCTTTGTACAATTATAGCTGACTGGCAGGAAGCCGCAGTTAACTTGCATTTATTTTCAATTGTCAATCTTCTTGACGAAACTGCTGGAAAAGTAAGAGCTGGTAGGAAGCAGGTCGGTGATTTATAAGGATTAACCTTTATTTATGTTTGCGACGTGCAACTCTTGAGAAGTCAACGTGGATTGTTATGTTTTTAAGTTCTGCAAATACTCCCATGTTATAATTGAAAAGTGAAGGTGGCAAACACGTATTTTCAATAATTTACCATCAGGCCGGTACAAGTACATGAATACTGAAAACATGAACAATTGACAGGGTTTATAAGTGTCTTCTAGTTAATAATCATCCTTCCTACGCCGGCCGCTTTGCGAGGTCGGCGAGTTGGGGTTACTGGAACTGGGGGAAGCGGTAGGTGGGGTAGGATGTGAGCAATGTTCGGGAGTAGAGTGCAGGGAAGGAATATCAATGTCCAGTATGCGGGGTGAGCGGGGGCGGGAACAGCGTATGGGCACCACCTGAAGTGGTTGCCAGCCACGGAAGAAACAGCGCCTGTACGAGCGTCTTCTGAAAGCGCAGGGTTGGGTTTGTTAGCCGTACGGCTACTGCCTTGGCTGTTGCTAGCACCCGTTGGCGTAGGCCTTTAGAGAAATTGGCTGGTGTCCGGTAGACAACCTGAAAGGCTTCTTTGGGATCAATGTGGTGCTTATTGTCAAGTGGATGGGCGATAATAGAACTCGAGATTGATCTAGTTTCACCTTTACCTAACCAGGTAAGTATGCGTTCACGTACCCTCTTTTCCAGGCGCCTCGTTGTACGACCAATGTATCTTACTTCACAGGATCAAGTGAATGAGTAAATACACATTGAGGTGGCCTTCAACAGGAGTCGGTTTTTACCTTCCACATGTAGGAGGGGAGATTTTGCAAAGGATACCCGTAGGTTCGCTAGGCAGGGCAGTCATATGAACACGTCCGTCTTTTCTGCAGTTAAGATGATAGGCTTTGCGGTGCGCTCCTTAATATTTCGGATAATGAATTTTTCTGGGCATCCGTTTTCATGAAGTGTCCTGCAGCTGCTGGAGCTCTGCTTCAACAGGATCAGGGGAGTAGATGCATCACACCCTAGCGGCCAGTCCTTGGACTAAATTTCGCTCAATATTTAAGGAAACAAAACTGAAAATTGATATATTGTCCCGTCCAGGTTTTATTTCAGAATACCCTACGTTTGATAGATCCATCCATCTTTGTAGAAGGAAGTCAAGGAACGCAATTTCGTTATCCACCTCAGACTCTGCATAAAATTTGAGTGAGGGGTGCACACTGTCAATTCTTCATGTTTTTATTATCCGTGTAATTGTACCGGCCCGATGACGAGTTACCGAAAACACGTGTTCACCGCCTTCACTTTCAATGTTATGGTTTGTTACACTATACGGTCTACTGAATAGATGTAAGTAGGTGCAGTTTGTATATTACTTATGGGTTCAACAGGTCTGGTCGCGCTGATCAGACCGTTTAGTGCTGTGGTCACTTGTCGTCAACTCTACGACATTTGTTCAGGCGTTTCAGGCCTTCTTTTCTTGTTCTTTAAACATGAATTTGACTGATTGCCTTCTAGGATAACAGATACTTGTGTACCGACCATGCAAGTTCCGTCCCTATGCATAACGTTGGCGAGTACCTCGCTTTTTTTCTGATAGGTCTGTATCTTGTTGGCTTGGCATTGACTCATCATATGGGATTTTGGAACTGAATATGGACGCTCTGTTTTGTCATACAGTGCCGATCTAGGGCCCTCATAGATGGTGCCAGAGCCGGACTGTAGGTGAGAAAAGGACTCGCCTATTTCGTTGTGCCATCAGGTTTATCTGGTGAACACGACATCCACATAACTGGGAATAGCTCTGACCCTAGTCGGCGGGGGCAAACCCCTTTTGCGGTCGTTTGAGCACCCTTTTCTGTAACCAACTGAACTCGGGCCCACATCCCAGGCCCTCCTGATCTGCGTTTGGAATACGAGTGGCTGGTGACGGGAAATAACCGTTAGATTGTCAGTTCAGTCCCCTTTTTCTTTTCCGGGGAAACTTTTCAACTGGTATCTCGCGATCTTTAGTGGAACGATAAGCCAAAACTGCCTTGTTCCCTTCGTGCTTCATACTCTGAAGTCCTAGGTTTAAGTGGGACATCTTTCCGTTTCTGGATTTTGCAAGGCTAACTTGTTCTCAGCTCTGATCATCTAATCATCACATATATAGCATCGCCCCAGAAGACCTAATTTTGTCTTTTATTTTAGTTTAAAAGTGCTTTTAGACGTTATTTGTAGATTTGGATCGATTTCAATACTCATAACCTTTAACGAACTCGAGTTTTGTCGATTATTGTGATGTAGTAATCGAGCACCTGAAAGTCATCCACATAAGCAGCATATATATTTCATAGCATATCCCCCACTGCTAAGTTGGAGCATATCCGATCTTTTTATCGTCATTATTCGGCCCCCTCTTTCAACATGAAATTAAGTTACGCCAGTCCCAACATAGACGCCTCTGGGTGAAGCCGAGCATTTTATCCCTCATATCATTTCCCATTAACCATGAGCCGTGTTTTTACCTCTCGGCTCAACTCGACTGTCCTTCCTTTGCCCTAAATGTTCTGCAATGAAAGCACGAAAGGCAGTTTAACAAGTTCATGGGAGGTTTTTCTATGGACTTGCGGTTCTAGTTGAACTGTGTAAATCAATATACCGGGGTTGGCTGATGACAGCTAATGAGCCAGAAAGGGCCATTCCACTTTCCTTTATCATTGCTGACATTTTTCTTCTGCCTTCAATTCTACTACTACTACTAATACTACTACTACTACTACTACTACTACTACTACTACTACTACTACTACTACTACTACTACTACTAGCCGCTCTGCGGCTGCTGGCGGGGCTCGAGAGTACGCCTCAAGGCAGAGCGGGACGAGTGAGTTGCGTTAGCGCTCGGTGAGCTTTTGTCAGCGAAAGCTCCTTGACAGTTCGTCCGTCGATTTTGAGGATGTCCATTGCTTGCTTCACAGTAGGCTGGAAACAAGCGTCGTGACTTGCGCGCGAATTAGTTTTAAGTGTTAGTATACTTATGCTGCGCCTACCGCACCCCCTCCTCTCCCACCTGGACCCAGAGTCGTGACAGAGTAAAAGAGAGCGGAGGTAGGAGAGGACGCAGAGGTGGCTGGCACGGTGAAAATATGCATCTTAGCCTACCACCACGTTTTCTGACCCACAACGAACATCACCAAAATTTTAACATGTCAACAAGAGGATAGGGGCAGTGACACGGATCACAATGTGCCACTACACCTTGTCTGCCGCTACTACTACTACTACTACTACTACTACTACTACTACTACTACTACTAATACTACTACTACTGCTGCTGCTACTGCCACTACTAGGACTAGTACTACGTCCATTTCTACTACTTGCCGCTGTGCGGCTGCTGGCTGAACTCAACAATGAGCCCCAATGCAGAGTGGGGCGGATGAGTTCCGTTAACGATCGGTGATCCTTCGTCAACGAACGCCCACCATGTACTGAGTCTGCGAAACGATGGTATCAACTTCTAGTAAACTTGCCTTATTCGATTCCACCAAGTGTTGATGTGAAACTCATTATGAATTCTATGTGCGTCATGGCTTGTGCATAACTAGCATCCGGTATCGGACTGGAGTAACGTCGGTCAACGCGTCACGTCCCCGTCTAATTTTTGGATGACAGAGCGTAGTTAGCGAGGGTTGTACCTTCTGTCGTTCTGTTTCGTGAAATATATAGAAGCTCTTCTGAGCGTTAGGTTGACTCGATACAGAGACACCTATTACGCACACAATGTGTTTTATCCTATTTTAGAAGATGTCATAATGATTGAGCATTCAGCTACATTACCGACTGTTGCGCACCGTCAAATCTTTATTTATTTTTATTTCACTGACTAGTATACAATACCCACTCCTCACTCCCTTTCCACTACAGCATGTATGTGTGTGCGCATGTCTTGGTGCTTATAGGCACGCCAATTTGCATTTGCAGCTTAAATCTCAATCCGGAAGCATTTCCCCAATACTCCGTCAGTCTGTACACGCTTTGGTTAGTAGAACAACTACTGCGAAATCAACTACTGAAATCACGCTGCCTGCTTTGGCGTTGTGTCTTCCTTGTCTTTCATTTAGGTTGGTTGGCGCTTGATCTAGTAAAGTGACCAGTGATCATGCATGTAGGGAATGCAGGGCGCACAGTGAGTGGTGCTCTTATCGTCGCCCGATGAGGTTAAGGTCACCGTAATAGCACGCTAATCGGAGCTGACGGCTGGCAGTCCTCGGAGTCCTCTGCAATCCATGCAAGAAAACGCTGAGCAGTCTTTAAAAATGTCTGGGACATTTTGAAGAAGGCCGTTGCACTTACGGCTAGTGGAGCCCGCCGTCTTGCGTGGGACAACCAGGGACTAAAAACAGGCAAAAGATCTGTTCTAAACTCAGAGCCGGGAGCAATTTTACCCAATAACCGCTTCTAGAGGGATTTCAAGTCGCGTTGTCTTTGGCCTTGATCGAACGGCAAGCTGGATTTGCTGTCAACCCTAATTCACACAATCGAGATGAAGTGATTAAGTTGAAGCTTACCGATGTCGGCCTGGCCCGGACAGTCTTTCAACCAATCCCATCTAGTTCCGTTCAAGTTGGTTTTTTACTGGTGTAGGCCGTCCTTCTTTTTGTGCTTCAGATTTTGGAGAAATTTTTAGTTATCCGACTTGAACGGTAAAGGCATACAATTAAGTTTTGCGTGAGGTTTTAGTCATCCTCTGCTTTCGTCCTGTTTTCCTTCTTTTTTGACCATCCCTGCTAACATTGCACCACAAGGAAGCTGAAATTCGGCAACCTCAGTGACTGTCTACCGTTAAGAGTCGAATGAGAGTTGTTAAGACATCGAAAATCCGGCAAATGCATGCAATAGCTTTTTTCTGCTGTGACACGCCTTTCTTAACTTTCTTCTTTAGTCACACTGCTTGTCCGACCTTTATTTTCCACTGTTCTGGCCTTTCATCCATGTCTTTGATCGGTCCAGTCTGATTACTACCTCTCTATCTCAAAAGCATCTGATCGGCGTTCTCCGCATTAATGCTGCACACTTTGGAGGCCTGATCGGCTAGGAAAGCACGTAAAAACTTAGTTTGTGGTAAAAAGGTGCAATCCAAGGGGTAGCCAAGTGGACAAAATTCTTGGAACAGGTTTATTTGACAGAAGGAACTTTGGAAGTGCTTTATAAGATTTTTATTATCAAAGCATTAACCGGATAAAAAAATCGAGCAGAATTTGTGGCTGCCTGTTTAGTTGATCAAACCTTGCTCAAGCCCGCTTTGCCATCATAATCTAACATTGAATTCGCTAACCCATCCTTCAGTCTCTGCCTGCCGAAATGGACTGGTTGGATATAATACTCAGAAACCAAGCTCTGATTACAAGTTTTGGGCATGATATTTCAGCCACAAACGTCTACTTTTTCACGTAAACTGCTCAAAAAGCTGTCTGTTTTCAAATTACCGCCTCTGAAAATCCCGTCTGAGGCCCCTTCGGCAAGATTGCAATATGCGAGCCAATTCAGGGAACAAAGGATACGTCAGCGAGTTATACGGGACCGGCGGCATTAGGGTTTTTTGGTTGAGGCTAAATGAAGAAAAAGAGAGTGCCAACCTCATCCTTATCCTATACATCGTTTTCGTAAGGGTTATAATTATTTGCCGGGCGAGCAGGGTTATACATTAGTTTGTTGCACCGACGCGTGCAGCTTGTGAGACCCGCTGGTTTAACGTCACGCCGAACACGACGGGCGATGTCATTCCTAGTTGCTCTGACCCTCGACGGGATCAAACCTGAGACCGGTACTACTCGATCTTTTATTACCACAGTAAGACTGATGCGACTTGAAACTAATGTTGCGTCCTAATAGATGACACCTAAAAAGTGCCGATTTGACTCGATAATTTGGCCTTCCTATGGCCAACAAAATATATTGTCTGAGCCTACTAACCCAGCAATGAATGCTAACCTTAACGAGCACCATGGTTAGAGTAGAGGTTAAATTTGCTTGTAATACGGTTGCACTTTGCGATTTTGCCGCCTCCCCCCCCCTCCGCAACACTATCTCACGTGCAGTTCTGGATCAATCGGGATTTACGTGATCTGTCTCCATCATCCACACTGCTCCTCCGAATGCCTATCTCGACACTATATTCCTCTTTTGTGGTGAAGCTGCCTACATGTTTTTGCCTGTTTAAGACCTCTAAAAGATCAAAATAATCTGGTCGTCTGGGTTTCATTGCCCATCTGTCATTCACCGGTCCAGTCGATGGCGTCATTGATTCATCCTCCATCAATCGAGGCTGTCTCAGTTGCTCACCTCGAGCAGCCTAGAGGAGCCATGAACACGCATGTAACCTCACGCGACTGTGTGTTCCTACAGCAGTTACTTGCTGTGATTTGGGACGCAACACGTCTCTGGTGAGTTTATGCACGCAGTCACTGCGTGCTCAGTGGGTTGCTGAGCATGTGGCGAGTTCGTGCTCCTTTGAGTTTGTCACAAGTAATCCCTAATAACAACACAGTCGCCCGTATCGCTCCAGAATAGACTCTGCCGCTTGTAAGGGGGAAAAGTAGGCAGATAGCTGTCTATCGCATATCATCTCTGCGTGTTTTCTCAATTTTGTCATTCCCTACTTTCAAAGTTTCCCAATGCGTACACCTGAAACCTTGAGATATTTTTACTATCAATTGGCTTCTGGCCTTTTTCATCCTGACGAGTAGAGTCCAGCTCTGTAACTTTGCAGTGCCTGCATTTCTATCCCAACTGTCTGATGCGGCTCTTAACCGCTCCTCCTTATCTCTTAGTCGTCAGTTTTAGCGATTATAATGCGTCAAAGAATACTGGCTGCCATTTTGTTAGTCGACGGAGATTCAGTGGCCTCTTAGATATAAATTGCAGAATTTTTTACCCAAAAGCGGATTTCGGTAATAGGACAGTTTGACCATCGTAGTCTGACGATGTCCACCATATATTCCACAGCAGGGTGCTGCTGGGACGGTGACTGGGGCTGGATTACAGTGAGAGCAGGCTTGCGCTGCATCTACTTCACTCTCTGTTCCATGCCCCCACCTGGGCCAGACCAGAGAAGAGCGGACGTGGGAGTGGGCGATTCGGTAATAGGAGGCTAGCGTGTAAATTTCCAGAGTAGGATCCTATCAAGGGTTCTACTGACATCTGTTATTTCCGTTCTGGTTCTTGGAACATCCTTCCGCACACATCTATCATCGATGCAGCTTAGACGATGCCCCCTTTTGAACTTCAAACACCGACATCCAACGCATTAACGCCCGTCCATATTGTGGCATGTCCTCGCGAACATTTGTTCAATTTGTCGGATTTTGGTTTTTTTTGACGTTAGGATTTCGAGGTAGATTAACATCTGGATATTTTTGTGGCTAAACTTGTTGGTGTCCCAGTACCTTCTTAGGCTCCATCCAACTTTACTGACGCTCAAATCTGAGAGTTTATTGTCGTCACCGACCGAGTTCGTAGGCAGGCTGCTCTACTTAGACCTTTTTGAGAATTGGCTTTTCACTCGAAAGACCCCGCCCCTTGGTCATTCATCTTCTCTTTCGCAGTTCTCCCACAGTCCCTCGTAAATTACCACTGCCCACCCGAGTCCTTTGTGGCCTTTGAGGAAGATAAGCCCGTTTTAACTGGTCGCAATAAATCCGCGTTTTTGGAAAAGGGCAGGGAAAAACCGGGAGCTCTTTGACAGAGGAGCAATGCACAATGATTAGAGCGTTGGACTTCTGATCAACAGGTTGCGGGTTCGAGCCTTGGGTGAGGCACCACCTGGGGTTAGGTATAAGTGGCTGACGACGGCTAATGACCATTCCAGTCTCCCGTGTCTTTACCGACAATATTCATCTGCCTCTTCTACTCCTACAAGCCGCTGGGCGGCTGCTGGCGGGACCCGAGAATGAACCCGAAAGCAGAACGTGACGATTGAGTTCCATTAACTACTACTACTACTACTACTACTACTACTACTACTACTACTACTACTACTACTACTACTACTACTACTACTACTACTACTACTACTTATACTGCTACTGCTACTATTACTACTACTATTTCTATTACTACTACTACTACTTCTACTACTACTACTAATACTTCTACTAATATTACTAATAATACTACTACTACTACTAATACTGCTACTATTACTACTACTATTACTATTTCTATTACTACTACTACTACTACTACTACTACTATTACTACTACTACTACTGCTACTAATAGCCGCTGTACGGCTGCTGGCGGGGGCTCGAACGTAAGCCTCAAGGCAGAGCGGGACGAGTTAGTTACGTTAGCGCTCGGTGAGCTTTTGTCAGCGAAAGCTCCTTGACAGTTCGACCGTCGATTTTGACGATGTCCATTGCTTGCTTCATGGCAGGCTGGAAGCAAGCGCGGTAACTTGCGCGCGAATTACTTTTAAGTGTTAGTATACTTATGCTGCACCTACCGCACCCCCCTCCTCTCCCACCTGGACCCAGAGTCGTGACAGAGTAAAAGAGAGCGGAGGTAGGAGAGGACGCAGAGGTGGCTGGCACGGTGAAAATATGCACCTTAGCCTTCCACCACGCTTTCTGACCCACAACGAACATGACCAGACTTTTAACACGTCAACAAGAGGATAGGGGCAGTGACACGATCACAGTGTGCCACTACACCTTGTCATGGTTCGGATTTGCGTATATCATGAGTGATAACTCACGTCTCTCGTGACGAATTCTTCCGATGCAATCACAATTCTATCATCCGTATGGTTGACACGGCTGTCTTCCTTTCCTTGAGAAATAATTGTCGAACCACCTATTCGGAGCTACTGTTGTCCTTGTTTGCCTTTGGGCCTTCTGGACGGAAACAGGATCCATCCGGGCATGGCTGGGAGCAACCGTCCTCCCCCGCAGGCGGGTATGCTCCTGATACGTGCATAAGCAGTTAAATACATGCGTGTTTTAGCCCTTTGGAAAGCTCAAACCCACCACCGCTTCATTTTACTCCCACAGTGCCGCCTCCCTCTCTCCCTCTGGAGGCTGTTTACTCCTTATCTGAATTTTGTGGACCGTTTTGTCAAAAAGGCACGAGAAAGTCACACAGGAGTTGACTTGACCAGCCCATTCTCCTGTCGCTACGGCGTTAGGTCCAGCCCCAAGCCGAAGCGCGACTGAGTGTGTATATTTCCTTTTCCTGAGTGTGTGCTATTGAGCTAGTGAGTGAGTGCCCCCTAAACGGGCATTGCTCCCTAAACGGGCCACGTGGTAGATGCGTTGGACCAACACGGGGGCCACATCAGGGCACGGCATGCGTTATTCGGGTTGCGCTCCGCTAACAAATGCCGAACATGGGAGGTGTGGTGGCACGCCTAGGGGCGGCTAGGACTTAGGGGACCCGGCCGCGCCAGCCACCTGCGTCCTCTCCCGCCTCCGGTCTTCTTGACTCTGTCTTGACACCGGGTTCAGGTGGGGAGGAGGAGAGAGTGCGGTAGATGCAGCGCAAGTCTACTATCACTTTAAACTAAATCACGTGCAAGTAACCGTCCCTGCTCCACTTTCCCACGGAGCATACGGTGGACATCGTTGGACTACGACGGTCGAACTGTCGAGTGCGACAGTGAGTGAGTGAGCGAGTCAGTGAGTGCTTCTGAGTGAGTGAGTGAGTGCGAATGAGTGAGTGAGTAAGTGCGACTGAGTGTGTGCATTTCCTTTTCCCTTGGCTCTGGAGCCCTCTTTTTTATTCTCGCAACTGCAATATCACCTTTTATTGTTTGGTATAGTTTAATGTAGCTTTACTAGCTATAGGTTTCAATTTCCAAAAGGCGTAAATCCTCACTGCTTTCCTCTGCTCTCACTACAATTAATATAATCGAGTAAGGTAGGAGATTACTCAATCACCGGAATCATTTGTTTCCTTTTGTTGAACTTTCAGAGTCCTTGTCAGAGTTGATAGTAGTAGCTTGACGCGTGGCAATTGTAGGAGAGGTATTAGCCAATCGATGACCAGTGTTGCAGATCCCGGGGTGATTGCACAGAGCTCCGTGTACCGACATCTGATCAATATGTCGATTAACTGCGATCTCGTCCTGAATGAACTCGAAAGCTGGGGTAACTAAAATAAATGATTCCGGCGCTCAGTCAGTCTCCATTTTCCTTAATCTTGCTTGTCCCTGGAACTCCAAACTTTTTCCTCCATTCGTTACTATTTCCCTCTAAAATAAACTCACTGACCGCTCGCATTAAATGTTAACCGAAATGCTGAAATACATTTTCGCTAAAGAAAGATTGCTTAAGTGCGGTTGTAATATCGCAGTCATCGTGCAACACAATCTCAAAATATTTCAGATACGCCAGGATGCGACACGCTATGCCAGGTATGCGAGGATGCCGAATTTTGACTGCATGTTTTTTTCAGTTGCCTGCAAAAACCGCACTGGGCAACAAAGGACTCCTTTAGTATTATGCATTTTTTCGGTTGTTTTTCGATACACTTTGTTTGGGAATATTCACATTCCCACGATGATTCACTATCACAGAAAAGCACGTGCGCGCGTCTCCCACGCTGCATGCCATGAACGTACGCCCGATAGCGTCCCGCAATGGCTATGGCTACAGTGACCTCATCAGATCTAATTAGTCCATGTCCGTGAGAAGTCGCGCGACCTTTCTAGAACCTTCTCTTCAAGTGGATTGGACAGAATATAGCATCCTGAACGGGATGCTTTAAATACAAACAGCTTTTCAGTGAAAATGACTTGCAAATTTTTGAATACTCTTTCTCGTTGCCGATAGTGTTCTCGTTATCTCCCATGTTGGGTTTTATGACAATCGGCGTTCAAGCATACACTTAGTGTCGATTCTAAGTACCAGGATGGGTCATAACAGCCTTATAAATTCAAGTTTATTTTACAGAAAACATTATCAAAAAATATCATTGTACTCATTTGCTAGGGAATCATACCCTCTTCAATTTTTACTTCAAGAAAGTCAATATTTGGGTTTTAAAAAACTGCCAATTTTTGGATTTGTATGTCCATACAATTTCCATTCAAATTGCGTCCTATCTGTTCGTTTATTAATGCCCCTCCTGAGGTATACAACATAGTCCACATTCATTGCAAAATTTTTATTGACATTGTATAGTGTCTTCGTAATGGCAAAGAGGAATGTATGTTATTCCTTACATGAAAAGCCTGCAAATTGTAGACACACACAACGGTAGAACGAGCTCAGAATTATTCGGGAACTTTAAAAACCTTGTACGAACCTAAATATATCTTTGTTTATGTACATAGTTCGAAGAAAACGCGATTATATACCCAATAAGCACCAAAACGAATATTTGCTTACGTTTTCTATAAAAAGTATTTAAATTAAAAAAGCCATTGAAAACTAATTGGCAAACTTCACACTACGTAGGCAGTCAGTTTTTACGTTTAGCGGTATTTTAGCCAACCTAAAAGACGTGCATTTAAAGCTGACGTCATGGCGTGTCTGAAGTGTCATAGGATTGTCCTGCAAGATTATAAATATGATAAGATAAGTAATCCTTCGTAAGAGAAAACGCATTTCAGAATTTCGACAAAGCTTTCTTGAGATCGTTCCCCATATATATATATATATATATATATATATGTGTGTGTGTGTGTGTGTGTGTGTGTGTGTGTGTGTGTGTGTGTGTGTGTTCGAAGCGCTGGGCCGAGCACTTCAGAAGTGTCCTTAATTGCTCATCAGCCATCTCCGATGCTGCCATTGACCGGCTCCCTCAAGTGGACACGAACAATGACCTGGATCTGCCGCCTTCCCTACCAGAAACCATCCGGGCCGTGCAGCAGATTTCCAGCGGTAAAGCACCGGGATCCGACGCAATCCCACCGGAAGTCTACAAGCACGGTGGGCCCCGGCTGATGGCAGAACTCACAACACTCTTCCAGGATATGTGGCGCCAAGGACAAGTTCCTCAGGATTTCAAAGACGCGACCATCGTCCATCTCTACAAACGGACGGGGGGTAACCGGCAACTCTGTGATAATCACAGAGGCATCTCTGCTGCTCAACATCGCCGGGAAGATCTTCGCCTCGTATCCTTCTCAATCGTCTTAACGGTCATCTAGAGCAGGGTCTGCTCCCTGAAAGCTAATGTGGTTTCCGCCGACACCGCGGACAACCGATATGATCTTCGCCGCCCGCCAGCTACAAGAGAAGTGTCAGGAGATGCGAACTCACCTTTACACTACCTTCGTGGATCTAACGAAAGCCTTTGACACGGTGAATCGTGACGGACTGTGGAAAGTCATGCAGAAATTTGGTTGTCCTGAGCGGTTCACGCACATGGTGCGTCAGCTTCATGACGGGATGACGGCGCGCGTCACTGACAACGGGACGGTATCCGAAGCATTCGCAGTGACCAACGGAGTAAAGCAGGGCTGCGTACTGGCCCCCACCCTCTTCAGTCTCATGTTCTCGGCTATGCTGATGGACGCCTACCGTGATGAGCAGCCTGGTATTCGCATCGCCTACAGAACTGACGGGCGCCTTCTCAACAGTCGGCGTATGCAGGCTCCAACGCGCGTGTCTACGACTACAGTCCATGACTTGCTCTTCGCGGACGACTGCGCCCTTAACACCGTGACGGAGGAGGACATGCAAAGGAGCATGGACTCTTCGCCGAAGGCTGCGCCGATTTTGGATTAACAATCAGTACAGCCAAAACGGTTGTCATGCACCAGCCGCCACCCAGCGCGGAATACAATGCTCCTCGAATCAATGTCAACGGTGTTCAACTCAAAAACGTGGACACCTTCGCTTATCTAGGAAGCACGATTTCGCGCAACACGAGAATCGATGACGAGGTTGCCCAACGGATTTCCAAAGCTAGTCAGGCCTTCGGCCGGCTGCAGGCCTCCGTGTGGAATCGCCACGGTATTCACCTGAACACCAAACTGAAGATGTACAAGGCCGTCGTCTTGTCGACACTCCTTTACGGAGCGGAAACCGGACCGTCTACTCGAACCAAGCCAGGAAGCTGAATCACTTTCATCTCAGCTGCCTCCGCAGAATACTGAAGCTGAGATGGCAAGACAGGATACCGGACACGGAAGTCCTGGAGCGGACCGGAATCCTCAGCATCCATGCCATGCTGAGGCAAGTGCAGCTGCGATGGAGCGGCCACTTGGTAAGAATGGACGACGAGCGACTACCCAAACGACTTTTCTACGGAGATGTCGCTATGGGTTCTCGTCGGCAGGGGTGTCAAAAACGACGCTACAAGGACACTTTGAAGAAATCGCTGAAGCAACTGCAAAATCAACTCGGCGACCTGGGAAGACCTCGCCCAGGATAGACCGGCATGGAGAAGATCAGTGAAGACTGGTTCAGCAATCTACGAGGCCAACCGGATCGCCGCCGCCAAGGCCAAAAAGAGCGGCACGAAAGTCACCAGCGCCCCCGCACCAACACCGCCAATGCCCAGGCTCCTGCCAACATGCCCGCGCTGTCAACGCATCTTTCCGCGCGCGAATCGGCCTGGTCGGACATCTTCGGACGCAATGCACCAACAATCCTGACAATTCCAATTTTTATGTCAAATTCGGCCAACCCTCCTTCTGACTCTCCCACCCTCACTCCTGGAATCAATTCCATTACTCCCACCATCATAGAGACCACATCCATCTACTCATCGCCTGTTACCCCCACCACCGCAACCACCATTGCCTTCGCCTTCACTACTACCACTACAACCACCATCAGCGATGGAGAATCTCTCCTAAGCTGTACTCAATGCGACCGCACATTCACCTCACGCATCGGCCTGGTCGGTCACTTGCGAATACATCGTACAGAGACCGGTGAGCCAGTGCCTGGAACACCATCACACAGCAGAGATCGTCGCCTCCACTGCCCTCACTGTACTCGCGCATTCACTCATCGCATGGGCCTATTCGGTCACATGCGCATCCATGACAGCGGAATTCACCACAATGCCGACAACACCGATACACCATTCACACCCTCCGCTCCTGCCATTCTTAGCGCAACCGCCACCCCCACTACCATGAATGACATCGCCCCAGCCTCTACCGATTTCTCCTGCCCACACTGCGCCCGCAACTTCAACTCACGCATCGGCCTGGTCGGTCACCTGCGAATCCATCGCACGGAGGCTGGTGAACCAGTGCCTGGGGCTCCGACATATAGTCGACGCGCCCGCCTTCACTGACCTCCTTGCTCCCGCACATTTTACACACCGCATGGGCCTCTTAGGACACATGCACCTCCACGACAACCTCCGGTAAACCACCGGAGGCTAAGCTACATCAGCACACACTACCTACACCAATACATCGACTACACCCTCACAATCACCATTTACCAGAGTATATCACGGTTTCCTAGAAACCGTGGCTGGGAAGTCTGCCAATCTGACGCTTCCACCAGACCACGCCGTCGGCTCAGTTTATATGCTGTGTGTGTCGAGTGGCTGACCAGTGTACTGGGAGTCAGACGGCAATGGCTGCTCCATATCCCCTGAGTTTGTGAATCCTGGTGTGTGCGTTATGGGGGCCAGGTCGTGCTGTGGCGCGCGAAGACGGGTACGCCGATCCGTCAGTTAATGCTCCACTCCCACATCAGGCAACTGACCGGCTCGGACAGTGGTCTGACTGTGGGGTGGGGAGAGAGTGAGGTCGACAGCTCAGTGCATATTCCTCACTATAAAACAATCTGACGCGCTTGAAACTATCACGGTGCGCTAAAAGCCGTGGCTTGGAAGGTTGCCAACTGACGGGATAACTCGGACCGCGTGGTCAGCCCAATGTGTGTTTTGTGTGGAGTGGCTGACTGGCGGACTGGAGAGTCAGGTTGCAATGGCTCCTTCTTAATGTGGCCTTTATGGCACTCCCCACTGCGTGGGATCCGAGCCAGGTGTGGTGGCACGCCCAGGGGCGGCTTAGGCCGCGCCAGCCACCTGCGTCCCTCTCCCACTCCGGTTTTCTTGACTCTGTCTTGACACCGGGCTCAGGTGGGGAGGAGGAGAGAATGCGGTAGATGCAGCGCAAGTCTACTATCACTTTAAACTAAATCACGCGCAAGTCACCGTCCCTGCTCAACTTTCCCATGGAGCATACGGTGGACATCGTCGGACTACGACGGTCGAACTGTCGTGTGTGTGTGTGTGTGTGTGTGTGTGTGTGTGAATAACAGAGTTGGTTTGCATCCCGAGATAGTATAATGAAAAGGAAAATGCTCTTCGGGAAATTGAGTTGTACTCGTAAATTTTCAAGTTGGTGACCAACCCGTCGTCAGACGAAATGAACAGAGGAGAAAGTGAAGTGGCGCGACAGGACAGATGGTGACAAAACAAACAGCTGGTGTGAGTAGGTGGTAGGTGGACCATTAATCTGGGCATGATTTGGGACGGGGAGGTGAGGTGAGAACAATTACATTGGCTTGTTTGGGAGGGGGAGGTGGGCTGCGAGTAACTACGGCCGGCTATATTATCGATCATGGTTCCGGGTTAGATTTAGGGTTCACTGCGTCGGTTGGAGGTGTCGGAATGTTGAATTGCGGTTCACCATGTGTGAGGTGGGGTTGGCGAAAAGTGAGATTAAAAGCCGCAAGGATTAGCATTCGTTGCTAGGGGGTGGGCGCTCGTTACTAAATCGTGCACGTAATCCTTCGTAATGAGCATCTAGGTCAACGTGGCGGTTAATGCTAGTTGTGCTAGAGTGCCAAGCTTCGAGGAATTCTCGAGATTGTTTGGTGTTGGCCATGGCGATCACTTCAGAACCGTCCCAATTGAAGCGATGGTAGCATTCAAGGGAGTGCGCAAACACGAGTGATAAAGGGTCGCGTCGGCGAATGGCTAGCTTATGTTCGTTGACCTGTATGGCCAATGTAAACAGAAGGGCAGTTGGCGCACGGTATGCGGTAAATGACATTGCTTACTTGTTCTTTTGGTAGGGGTCCTTTACTCTGCATAGGGTTGCGCGTATGGAGGACGCAGGCTTGTGGGCGACAGAGATGCCAAATTGCCTTAATTGTCGAGAGATTGTTTCGGAAACACCTTGCATGTAAGGTAAGGAATAAAATTTCCGTGGCACTATATCTCCATTAGAAACAAGGTTCTGCGTTTGTCTCTGGCGTCGAAGACAATTTTTCACGAAGCTCGTTGGGTATCCATTGGACCGGAAGAAGTGATACAAATACGATAGTTCTTTCTTAAGAAGGTCATCGCTGCTGCAATAGCGGAAGGCCCGATGGAAAAGGGTGTGAACACAGCTTCTTTTTGTGGGCCGCAGGGTGGTTACTTGCATAGTTAAGCACGATTTATGCAGTAGAGTCCTTTCGGTGGACGCTTGTTGTGAGTCCACCATCACTGAGTCGTTGTATGTTCACGTCTAGGAATTGTAATGTATCTCTTGTTGCAGCTTCGCGTGTAAATTTTATAGTCGGGAAGACCCCATTCAGACTCTGGTGCAATTGCTCAACGTCACAAGTCTTAATGATAACGAATGTGTAACCTACGTAGCCGAGCCACATCTTTGGTTTGAAACGTTGTAAGACGCCTTATTCTAGTCGCTGTAAGACTAATTCGGCAAGTAGCCCCGAAATTGGAGAGCCCATTTGGGTGCCCTTATCTTGTTGATAGTATTCGCCATCAAATTTACAATAGTTCTTAAGGCAGAGCTTAAGCATGTCTGAAATGTGCTGCTTTGGAATGCCGATAGGATTTTCATCTAGACATCGCTCTATGCTGTCAATGGTCAAGTCATGAGGTATAGAGGAAAACAGAAAAACAACGTCGAACGATACAATACATTCGTCAGGACTTACTTGAACTCCTTGAATTTTCTGTAGGAATGCCTGCGAGTTTCTTACGTTGTATTGCGATCCATCACTGAGGTGCTTTAGTTTCCTGTATAGCCATTTTGGCAAGATTGTAAGTCGGGGATCCAATAAGCGGTACTATGATCCTCAATGGTGCATCTGGTTTGTGCACCTTTGGAAGTCCATATGCATGTGCGATACGGGGGTCACGGAGGGTCATAAATCTGGAGTCCTCTGGGCTAATGAGTTTCAATCGAGAAAGTTCGTACACTTTCTTCTTTACAACAGCTGCCTGTTTTTTCGTTGGGTCCGCATCAAGTGGGGTGTACGCTTCCCTGTCATATATATATATATATATATAACGTCTTTGCCATATATATATATATATATATATATATATATATATATATATATATATATATACATATATATATATATATATGATAGTATGGGGCTCACCGATCTGCTTAAGGAACACGCGTCCTTGTTAGCCCTGAGTCAGATTAGAGCTCCTAGGCGGTCGCATAGCGACGTGTAGCATATGATAGAATGGAACCGACAAAGACAAGGGGAGACCGGAATGGCCATTTCTGGCTTATTAGCCGTCATCAGCCAGTCATACCCAATCCCAAGTGTGGCACACATTCTATCATATGCTACACGTCGCTATGCGACCGCCTCCGAGGGCTCTAGTCTGAGCTCCAGGGCACAACGGAACATGCGTGTTCCTTAAGCAGATCGGTGAGCCCCATACTATCATCATATTCCCGATCACAACCGACAAAAACAACGAGCCCGTGGCTCAAATGGTAGAGCGTTCGACTCAAATACCAAAGGTCGCGGGTTCGAATCCCAGGTGTGCCACACTTGGGATTGGGTATGACTGGCTGATGACGGCTAATAAGCCAGAAATGGCCATTCCGGTCTCCCTTGTCTTTGTCGGTTCCATTCTATCATATGCTACACGTCGCTATGCGACCGCCTGCGAGGGCTCTAGTCTGAGCTCCAGGGCACAACGGAACATGCGTGTTCCTTAAGCAGATCGGTGAGCCCCATACTATCATCATATTCCCGATCACAACCGACAAAAACAACGAGCCCGTGGCTCAAATGGTAGAGCGTTCGACTCAAATACCAAAGGTCGCGGGTTCGAATCCCAGGTGTGCCACACTTGGGATTGGGTATGACTGGCTGATGACGGCTAATAAGCCAGAAATGGCCATTCCGGTCTCCCTTGTCTTTGTCGGTTCCATTCTATCATATGCTACACGTCGCTATGCGACCGCCTGCGAGGGCTCTAGTCTGAGCTCCAGGGCACAACGGAACATGCGTGTTCTTTAAGCAGATCGGTGAGCCCCATACTATCATCATATTCCCGATCACAACCGACAAAAACAACGAGCCCGTGGCTCAAATGGTAGAGCGTTCGACTCAAATACCAAAGGTCGCGGGTTCGAATCCCAGGTGTGCCACACTTGGGATTGGGTATGACTGGCTGATGACGGCTAATAAGCCAGAAATGGCCATTCCGGTCTCCCTTGTCTTTGTCGGTTCCATTCTATCATATATATATATATATATATAAAAGCAGAATAACATGACCGACAAAGACAAGGGAAACTGGAATGGCCATTTCTGGCCTATTAGCCGTCATCAGCCAGCCATACCCAACCCCAGGTACTGCGGTGCCCGAGGCTTGAACTCGCGACCTGTTCGGCACAAGTCTAACGCTCTAGCCCACTGCGCCAAGAGCTCGTTGTCTTGCCGGTTTTGATGGGGAATATTAGCTATGGTAAGTAGGCTCTCACCGATCGGTTACAGGACTCACTCGTCCCGTTGTGCCTTGGGGCTAACTCTCGAGCCCCGCCAGCAGCCGCAAGGCAGCTAAGGATATAGGCGGAATAACATGACCGACAAAGACAAGGGAGACTGGAATGGCCATTTCTGGCTTATAAGCCGTCATCAGCCAGCCATACCCAACCTCAGGCACTGCGGCGCCCGAGGCTCGAACGCGCGACCCGTTGGGCAGATGTCTAACGCTCGTGGCACAGTGGGTAGAGTGGAATGGCCATTTCTGGCTTAGTTGCCATCATCAGCCAGTAATCACCCGAGATTCGAAGACTAAAGAAGACTTAGTGACTTTATTGCTCGTTTCTGGTATATTTGTGGTCAATAGCCAGCCATACCCTAACTTTGGGTGAACACCTGATATTTCAACCGAAGTCAACTAGTCATCGGTTATTTGAAGTAAAATTACATACGTTGGCTGTGGTCGGGAATATTCAGATTTACGTGGATGTGGCGTCTCTGAATGCAGAGAGGAGTATGTTCGTTCCATTTTGTCTTTAAACTCTGACCCAAATTCCCTAAAGACGGTCACCTAGCAACGAGCAGGTATTAATTGGGGAGTGTTGCCGAAAAATATGACGAAAGTTAAGAGGCTCATTCTTAACCTAGTGACTGTCATCCACCGGCTATACCCAAACCTAATAGCCACAGATGTTCACTTCAATTTCCATAGTATTTCTTGGTGCTCCTTCTACCTTGTTGATTGTTTTTTGCTACGCCACTGCCTCTGAGGGATCTGATCTGATACCAGCGGAGAATGGGATGAATACGTTTTCTTTTGAGACTTGATCGGTGAAACTCTACTCCTGGAAGGTCTGTTATCTTTGTGTTTTCACGCTGGAAAATGACAATACGAACAATTTCTGTAAAACTGACTTCTTTAACCACGTCTTTTGCATGGTAGCGAGTCTTGGAAAGCCAAAAGCCGCATCCAGATTACTCTGTTATAAGTTTTACATCATCCGTAGTAAATTTTGTCACCTAAGGCGACCGTAAGTGCTTCGTATAGAGTTGGCTGACTGTGTGCAAGATCCTTTACTAATTATGCACCGATATCCCGTGGTTTTTCTTTTATTCTCTCATACTCATCCCTTCCCCATTGTCATTTGTGGAAATCAACTTTTCATTACATCTCTGCGAAAGACTTTGCTCACAGTCACGTTGGAATATTTCAGATTTATATCTGAAGTAGTCGTTTTTCTGAAGTCGCATGCGGCATGAATTTAACTGGAACTGACCCAGTGCGCTCATTCATATTCAACTCTAAATTCACACCTAGAAGCGTCAATATCAACCCTCTTCAATTTATATCTTTTATTCTCCTTTCTCTCTGTGCTAATAAGCCGTTACAAGTCATGGTTGTCCATCACTTTGCGAGTTCATGGTTTGGTCGGTGTCTGTCCTCTCGACGTCCACAAATCTTAGTCGGTCCGAAGAAGTATTTCGCGGGCCTTTGGTTCATCGCATGTTGACTAAACAAAGTGCCCCTCTTTTTATCATATCAATCACCTTTGACGCAAGGACACCAACCACCGGCAAGATGAGGGTGTTTTGAACAGCATTTTGCTATCTGTTACGCAATTTTCTAATGGCGCCCTCATCGCCTTTCCCACCATTGGTATAATATTATCTGGAAATTGTCCTCTTATCAGAAGTTAAAAGCAGTGTGCTTTAAGACCACCCTAACTATCGCGTAGTGCGTTTAGTTCCATTCATTCGAGTTGACTCCACATGAAGACGGTGACCCCTGTGCTCAATGGATTATTTTAACTGGCACCCAGCTCCCCCTGGCTGGTGCATTCTGTAAGTCCAGTAAATTGCCTCCCTTGCTACCAAATCGTGGACTCACATTTTTAAAAAATTTGAAATTAGTGACAGTCGTCAAACTTAGTGGTTTTACTGGCTCTGCTCAACTTCCTCTAAACAGTTACAGTTGGATCATACTGTTTTTTTTCACCTGAATAAAGCATTTATTTGTATAAGTATGATTTCGGACCCTTTACCAGCGTCTATAACTGCGGGTGGGCTGAACCTGCACAGAGCTCATTCGCATAAAAAAGAACAGCACCACATTCATGGATAATGTTTACTTTTTTAAACATACGTTTCTCCCCTATATGTACAGGTCAATGTGGAAAAGAATCCACCAACTGGAGATGGAAAAGGAACGTAGCCTGGCTCAGAAGAAGGAAAGGTTAGGCCGCGTCACTTGCAAGCAGGGTAATGCTACCGACGATCCCGCGAATGGCGTTGACACCGTCCACCAGCCTATTAAGAAGGAGGAGGAAAGGAGAGGTGGCGAGACCGATGATGATGACGACGACACTGATGGCAGTGACCTTGAGGAACTGGACAACTTCCGATGTAAATCGGGCGTCCGATAGCATCTTCCGAGACGTCAGTTATTGCACATCTATTATGCCTTCGTTGGTGCCTGTACAGTTGGTGGACATTGTTGGGATGTGGTAGCTATTTACAAAAGACTATTGCACACAAATTTTCACATGGTCTTTCTTCCGATACTGCTTCATCGGCCTTTCATGCCGCCAAAGCGGGTGTCCTCGGGGCAACTGACAGAACCCAGAATGCCGTTGCGTCGTTCGACAGGTCGCAACATATTACGGCGGCGCTCGCTGTTGGCTGCCGAGACCAGGCACTCGGTGAGCTTTATGAGGGAGCCCCCGTTAGCGGAGAAACTGCTAATCAGTTCAGGTTTAGCCATTCGCCAGCCGGGGTTCTCAGCGGTGATAATTAAGACTCCTTCCTGGAAGGAAAACAAGACGGATAAGGTGAAGGGCAGAGTTTTTGACGAACGATTTCAATTTTAATGCTAAATCACGTTCTTTGTAGCTGTGGCGGTGGTTGCTTACGCTAGGGTTAGATGAGCTGTTACCTACTGTAGCAGTGTGCTAGACTTTTGGATGCAGTTTGGGTCTGCTGATCATGATGATTCCGTACTAATCAGTGTCCGTTTGATGACTGACCTTTAACCATGCATGTGACCGTAAGGCTTGTGTGATTGCGATTGTTTGTCGCGTTCAAAGTTTTCAGTGAAGTTCGAATATCATCGACGCATGCTTACAATTAGATATGAGCTCCTAGTGTAAGTGGTGAGAATGACTGCGGCCCTTAGAGACCGTGCATCAACTTTGATTCTGGTTAACAATGCGATTTGGGTGTGTCTTCTTAGGCGTCTTGAACACTTTTCACCTCACTGGTTGTGTGTACTGGTCAGCCTTCGTCCTGCTTGCCTTTTTTAAGGGTACTGATCGTACCTCAACTCAGTCGGTGCGCCGGCTGGTCTGCAAATCTAGTGCATTATGCTTGCTTGTGTGTGTGTGTGTGCACATCTCTATCCGTTATCTGGCGCCACAACTCACCTTCTCAAGTAGTTTACGTATCCGTTCGATACGTCGGAGGGTGGGAGAAAAGTCGATGGCCAGACTGATGGAGAATTGATCGTTCCTAGTTTTAACGCGTTCGATAAGGTATTCTTCGTAAACGGACTCGTCCCATTCCACCATATGGGGCTTCGAGGAAGTGGCCTTGTCACTGTAGAGTCGCGTAATCTGTAAGTTCGAAAGTGAAGAGGTAGATAGACAACCTACGATAGACCGAGTAATTGCAATCAGATACTGGACGCAACGGTTTAAATAACCAGCTTCCAGGATAATGCGCAGCCAGTAGGCCCTTAGGGCATCCTCGCACCACTCAAAACTGGTTATGACCCAGCTTTTATCTTAAATTTAAGAGTACATCCTTCCATTCCTCGCTCGAGGAATAGTCAAAGTTTGGTAATCGATGGGTGTTATGCTTAACCTAGCTTCATTCCCATCCAATTTTGATTATGATTATGGGAATTCCGGGGCATTAAACTCAGCGGCGCTGTGCTACGCAGTGCGCTTACCTATTTCGAATGGTTTCTTAGGTGCGGTGGAAGGCTCCGCATCGTCAATCACCTGCCACGTGCGTCCCCTGCGAGCTTATTATACTATATCAGTTATCGCAAGGCAAGAAAGCTACGCGTGCGTTTTAATTTTTGGTTACATCCAGAGTGTTCTACCAGCTAAAAACAAGCATGCAAAGAGGAAAGTGATCAAAACGTACGTTGCTAGTGGCCACTATGATATGTTCAAGCACTTCTGGTTGATTGCTCAGTGAGGCCAGACATGGCTCCAGTTCTCCCAGTCGACCGCAAAGGAGCACCATCTTAGTGCGCTCTCCTGAAGTGAAAACAAAAGCCGGTAAACGTTATTGCGCCTAATTGCACAAGACTGGCTTGGGGGATCTGCCACCAGGGCCCCTCTACTAAAAGCCTGCCATCGGGACCAAAGGCAGCAGAAAAGTAACCTCGACGCATGGATGCTTCCAAATACAAAGTAATTCGTGCTGCGTGCATAAGAAGCTTCGTAAGTGCACTTAGAGGGAGCTGTGTAGGGTAATGAAGCTACTACTTCCCTGTTAAGAATTGTCTTTTGCAAGAAGCAAAAACTGCAAATACTAACTGGGGCATTTTTTGTGTATGATAAAGAAATAAATATCTGCAGCATTTCTGACTGACATACTGCAGCTTACCTCGCATGCAATCCGTTTTTTCGGACGAAACGCAGGCGTCTGGAGAGGCTGAAGAAAGAATATAATCATTTATTGGCATGCCAAACAAAGGAGAGGGCAGTATTGATTATGCTATTTCTCATTTGACCTCGCTAATCTTTGCCCCGGGCAGAGAAGTCGCGCGTTGTCGGTGAACTTTAAAATTTGCCTTACAAATACACTCCAGTCATTGCCCAAAGAATTTCGACTGCCTTTTCTTTATTCCCGAATAGATTTAGACCAGCAAAAAGTTTGCAAACACTGGTTAAAGGTCAAAACTAGTAATTTAATTTAACTAGTATAGTTAGAAAGAATATTCTGCAATATGTATGAAATTTAGTGGTCTAAACCCTCTGCGAGCATTAAATTAATATGGCTTACATTCGGGCCTCTACTATCTTAGTCTATCAATATCAATTTTATTGTGTAAATGAAATAAATAGTTAGCGCAGGGCCAAGTGTCGTGGGACACCACATACCTTTGTTTTCAGAAAGACACGAGATAATTTTTTCGCAAATAAATGCAAGCTCTTCAGAGTTGTGTCTTATGGATTTGTGAGGGCATTTTCCATTGCAGGCATGATTTGCTCACAGGACATCTTTACTTGATTTACCAGGAATGCGTATGAATCGTCTTTCTGTCTGTGCCGTTTATATTGATGAGCGATGTAGCCTTGAGTGGCTCGTAGCACCCAATTAAAAGGCACGCAGTCTTCACTTATCACCGTGACGCGCCTCCTATTGGGCCCCTCGCACTCACCGCACTAGGCCGTCTCAAGGTCAGTCGATGGCCGTGACGTGCGATGACAAACGATAATAGTTGGAAGTGTCATGCAACCCGAATAAGGCCGCATGCGGTGAGCCGAAGATGTGTGCACTTTGGTTTTGCGTGATCACCTTCACTCGATGCGTGAACACTGCGTGCCTGCAGCACAGGCTCGCGTCAACATCGGGCGTGCTCAGCTTGCGGCATAATCATATGGCGCATAACACAGGGGTGTGTGCGTTTTGCAGTTTGTTCTAACATCGGACAACGCCCATCAAAAGCAACAGTCCTTAGTCGAATTTCTCCCTGGTACCTGCACTAGTCCTTTCATAAACTTGTCTACTACCCTGAAGCGTTCTGAGGCAAGCCAGTTTTGTTCGAACTTTTACTGATGGCGTACACTCCCATTATCTTTTAGCCGATCAGGCGGAAGGTATTAAGTGCACATTAAGCATTGATTTTCGTTTCACCGACACAATTGCAGTCTTTGCACGGGTTTGCATCTAGATGCGGTCTCAAAAGCATTGCGTGCTGTGTGTGAACTCTGTCACTGTAGTCTGTATTTCTGGGAACATGACGTAGGACACCGTGAAAGGGCTGAACGTTGCACAGAATACAGGTAAGAATAATAGGACAGCAACACGACGTGTACCGGTGCTTGCTGGAATATATTGGACAAACTATATGTATCCTGGATTTCAGTCGAAGTTTCACGTTGAGATTGTTGGCTTTCATCCAGAAATCTCAATCCCGAAGGTACGCAATCAACTACTTCTGAGATAACCTAATAGAGTTGCCGAAATAAGGTTTTTAATAAAAAAAGTTGTCTAAAATTTTGAGCATTGTAGTTAGGCCCTGTACATTTATTTCAAACAGAATTTTTAAACTTTGATCGTACACTTGGTCTGAGGAAAAATCAATCATATTGTTGACCTTTTGGTGTACACAGGCACCCATTTATCGACTTTTTATCACTGAACATACATGACAATTTGACAGTCGACAATGGCGATACCCGTCGCGTGTCGCACGAAGTGGCATTGGCGACTTGTGACCTCATGGGGAGGCAGACTTGCGTAGCATCTACCGCGTTTTCTCCTTGCTCACCCCCTGTACATATATACAAGATAGTTCAACCGTCGATTTAGACGATGTCTACCGTATGCTCCACAGAGGGGTGGTGCATGGGACGGTGACTTGTGCATGATTTAGTTTAAAGTGATAGTAGACTTGCGCTGCATCTACCGCAATTTCTCCTACTCCCCCACCTATGCCCGGTGTCATGACAGAATAAAAGACAGGAGATGGGAGAAGGTGCAGGTAACTGGTGCGGCCAGAACTGCCCCTAGGCGTACCTTCACACTTGGCTCGGATCCCGCAGATTGGGAATACCATAAAGGTCACATTTCGAAGGAGCCATTGCAGCCTGACTCTCAGTCCACAATTCAGACACTCCACACATAACACACATTGGGTTGACCACGCGGTCCGAGTTATCCCGTCAGTTGGCAACCTTCCAAGCCACGGCTTTTAGCGCGCCATGATAGTTTTAAGCGCGTCAGATTGTTTAAAGTGCGGAAAATGCGCTGAGCTGTCAAACTCACTCTCCCCCACCCCACAATCAGACCACCGTCCGAGCCGGTCAGTTGTCTGATGTGGGAGTGGGCGCATTGGCTGACAGGTCGGCGTACCCGTCTTCGCGCGCCACAGCACGGCCTGGCCCCCATAACGCACACACCAGGATAAGCTTACTCATGGGATATGGAGGAGCCATCGCCGTCTGACTCCCAGTCCACTCGTCAGCCACTCGACACACGCAGCACATACACTGGGCTGACGGCGTGGTCTGGGTGTAACGTCAGATTGGCAGCCTTCCAAGCCATGATTTCTAGAAAACCGTGATATTCAAGGGTAAGTGATGATAATGGTGAGGTTGTTGTCTATGTATTGGTGGAGGAAGTGTGCACTGATATGGCTTAGCCTCCGGTGGTTTACCGCAGGTTGTCTTGGAGGCGCATGTGTCCTAAAGGCCCATGCGGTGTGCAAATGTGCGGGGGCAGTGAAGGCGGGCGTGTCGACTTTATGTCGGAGCCCCAGGCACTGGTTCACCAGACTCCGGGCGAAGGATTCGCAGGTGACCAACTATGCTGATGCATTAGTTGAAATTATGGGCACAGTGTTTGCAGGAGAAATCGGGAGAGGCTGGGGGGATGTCATTCGTGGATGTGGGGTGGCAGTGGTGGTAGGAATGGCAGGAGCAGAGGGTGTGCATGGGGTATCGTTCTTGTAGGCATTGCGGTAAATTCCGCTGTCATGGATGTGCATGTGACCGAATAGGCCCATACGATGAGTGAATGCGTGAGGATAGTGAGGGCAGTGAATGTGGTGATCTCTGCTGTGTGTTGGTTCTCCATGCACTGGTTCACCAGTCTCTGTACGATGGATTCGCAAGTGACTGACCAGGCCGATGCGTGAGTCGCATGTGCGGTCACAATGAGGAACAGTTTAGGAGAGATTCCCCATCGCTGATAGTGGTGGTGGAGGCGGTGGTGGTGGAATTAACAGGTGATAAGTATTGGGATATGGTCTCTATGATGGTGGGAGTAATGGAATTGATGCCAGAGTGAGGGTGGGGAGTCTGAAGGAGAATTGGCAGAATTTGACGTATAAATGGGAATTGTCTGACTGTTGGTCCATTGCGTCCGAAGATGTCCGACCAGGCCGATTCGCGCGTGGAAGATGCGTTAACAGTGCGGGCATGTTGGCAGGGCCTGGGCATCGATGATGTTGATCCGGGGCGCTGGTGACTTTTTGGTGCGGCTATTTTGGCCTTGGTGTTGGCGATCCGGTTGGTCTCATATATTACTGAACCAGTCCTCACGGATCTTCTCCATGCCGATCTATCCTGGGCGAGGTCCTCCCAGGTCGCCGGGTTGATTTGTAGTTGCTTCAGCGACTTCTTCAAAGTGTCCTTGTAGCGTCGTTTTTGACCTCCCTGTCGGCGAGCACCCGTAGCGACATCTCCGTAGAAAAACCGTTTGGGTAGTCGCTCGTCGTCCATTCTTACCAGGTAGCCGCTCCATCACAGTTGCACTTGCCTCAGCATGGCGTGGATGCTGAGGATTACGGCCCGCTCCAGGACTTCCGTACTGGACTGGATTCTGCTTTTAACTCCCACAGGAAATTTCTTAAATTCATGTCTATTGTACGCAAATCTTTGAAGAGTACCATAGGTAATTGCTACTGTATTGGCCGTTGTCTACCTTCCAGAAGTCAAACTATCACATGCAGTTCAAAATGACACTTTACCAACATATTTTTCTCCTTTGGTGATAAAATTGGCACGATCGGTCATGGTAAATAATAGGTATTGTGATCTTTGGTTTATTCGTCCTGCATCGTGGCCGACATAAGGCCGAGTTATCAAATCAGCTGATAACCTTCAAAGCCACGAATATTAAAGTGTCATGGTAGATTGAATATAGCTTTGGTTTTGCGTCTTAAGTAGCCTAAACTCTCAACTCCTTTCTTTAACTTTGTGGCAATTCCCTGTACTAGCAAAACCAACTGGGGATGGATTCGAGTGTAGCACCTCTCTTGACGTAAAGGTGTCATTTAAGTCGCGTCACGCAAGAACACAGATCTCGCATTAATGAGAGTGGCCACTCAATTTCGACCGCCTTCTCAAAGCATGAACGTTACGTGTCCTTCCAGCCACAACAGCTATTGCGTCGTGAGAATCCGAAAATTCAGGCCAACAACCGTCATGTTCCAGTGACATCTTCTTTTTCTCAACTACCTCCTGGAACTCGCCTGTTCTCTTTTTTCCGTTTCAACCATGTTAGATCTCTTAAACGCGAGGAATTTCAGACAAATGGCTTAATTTTCTTCCTGTGATAGAGCAGTGACCTATCTAACTGGTTATGAGATTTGGCTCTGTGGCTGACGTGCCTTAAAGCCCCCGGCTAACATGTGGCACAAGCACACACCCCTGCTACCATTAGGAGGGGTCTGCATGCTTGCTTGGGGGTATACTTTGATATTCTGTTTTTATGTGCCACTCGCTTTGACTTACTTCCTTGTATTAGATGGACGAAGTAGCCTGAAATGCCTGTTTCTGACCTTCTAGCTGTCAGTAGCCAGCCATACCCAACCCAAGTTTTGTAATCCTTGAGGCTCCAAACCGTGACCTATTATTTAGAAGTCCAGCGCTCTAAAAATTGAGCTACGGGCTTCTTGTCCCGTTGGTTACGACCAGATGCATTAGTAAGGTTAGAGAGAAGCTTACAGATTGTGTTAGGCGAATACTCGTCCCGTAGTATTAATTAAAAACAAATTTCAGTCAAAAGATCTAACTAAACAATTATGACAGGTCAAGGGGTCGACACAGATATAAGCTTATGGTTGAACTCTATAAGGCATTTCCATTTAAAATAACAAAATTCACAAGACCGATTCGGCTCCCTATCCCTCGGGACTTGGAACATACGTTGTCTTGATGTCTTCCTTTACGCGGGCCGAAACTTTATCATTTCCATTTGAAGAAATTATTATTTTGCATGCATGCACTGACTTATACATTCTTTCGTTCCTATTGGAAGAAGCTCAGACCCCTAAAAGATGCAGTTGACAACGCGGACATTGAAACTGCTTTTGTTGCCTTCAGTTCAAACTGTTTGCTGGCTCCTGTGGCAAGGTGGAATGCATGGTTAATTCGATTTGTAAACCACTGCAAGAAATAGGGAAATTTGTAGGGAGAAAAAAGATCGGTTTAGATTCATCATCATCATCATCATCATCATCATCATGATCATCATCATCATCATGATCATCATCATCATCATCATCATCATCATCATCATCATCATCATCATCATCATCATCATCATCATCATCATCATCATCATCATCATCATCATCATCATCATCATCCTCATCGTCATCATCATCGTCAGCATCATCATGAGCATGATCATCATCAGCATCATGAGCATTATCATCATCATCATCATAATCATCATCATCATCATCATCATCATCATCATCATCATCATCATCATCATCATCATCAATCATAATCATCAGCAACAACAACATAATCATCATCATCATTACCATCATAATTAATCTGACCCGATTACGGGATTTTAGATGGTTACGACTGAGAGGACCACGGACCGATGGTCCAATGGTTGAGTGTTGTACCTAATGCTCGATTCTCAAAGAAACCCTTGATTTAAGCCCCAGTTACTCGAACATTCTATTGGGTAGGGCTGGTTAGCGAAGATTAGTAAGCCGGAAGAGGTTATTTCAGTCTCCCTGATCTTTGTTGATACTACTTCCTGCATTGTCACAGATCTCCATACAGCCGACTGCGAGAGCTTTAGGTTGACCCTCGAGGCACAGTTGGGCGAGCAGATAGCGTAATCTGATTGTTTACACCTTTCTAATGCTGATGGTTTTGGAGCTCTATATTCGAGTCCACAGCGAAGATAAATCAATAATCGATAAATGCAAGTGAGCTTAGTGTGACCATATGTGCTTTTTATGCTGTAGTCAGGTAGCCATAATCTATCCCCCGGCCGAAACGCCCAAATGGGTGCCTTTGGCCATTGAATCAGGGGATTCATCCGTCTTCCTGTCTGCAATCAGGTTAGCGTAGTAAACGCCACTTCCTTTTGTCCGAATATTTCGCGTCGTAGGCGAGGGAACAAGAAGCGCGTTCTACTGAACCGCCTCTTTTCCGAACAATTTCCTCGCTCCTGGGTCAAGGCTCCTACGTTAAACACCTTTTAAAGGCAGAAACCTTTTGCCCGGGAGGATTTAGATGAAGGTGGACTTTCTAATTTTACTCAGTTTTCCCCTTAAAGGCTTTGGGCACGGTAATATGGCTGGAGGGGAATTAAAGTTAACTTTAAGAGACATGGAAATAAGTAATTCCCCCAGAATTTAACACTAAATCACTTGTAGTACGGGAGGTCCATATTTTCGTGTCCGGCCGCGAAATGCCTTCAAGGCTATTGGTAAATGACTTTAGGCTTCCCGCATCAGCCCGATAGGTAGATGGAAAAAAAAGAAAGCGGGTTCGGGGAGCAAACGGCCTGCGAAAACGCAGGTTGTCCTCTTATCAGAAACTAGTCTTATTTATTTGAAACCCTGAGTTTTCTGGAACATATCGACTTATCGCGTGCCAATCGTAAAGAACATTCTAGAAAATTCCAACCTATGGGCTGTTGATCGTGGATTGGCCGTTTCATACGCGAGAATCCCCCGCGGGACTATCTCGAATGTTCGACCAGGCACCAATCGGTCCGCACGCGTGAGCAAACGCATCACACGTGCTTGATACTGCCGCACACGCTGATTGGCTGCTTGATTTAATGAATGCCTTCCGTAGCCAACTTCGCCTGCTGTACCGCGCATGTTTATGTCTTCCTTTGGGGTGTAGGGGTACTAGTTAGGGGTAGAACTACACAGATAGCATTTGGTCGCTCCATTTGTCTCGTACAGGTGGTGAATGCTCCTGTGGCCGCCTCTAACTGGTACCCAACTCTCACCTGTGGCTCCTCGAAGTTGGGTTCTTCCCAGCGGCCACACCCGGGCAACCGTCACGACCGGCGGGCTAAACCAGGTGAGGGGTCTCCGGTGTTGTGTGTGCCTCCACACCCGGTATGCCTGACTCCCGAACTTCCCACCTCCCCCTCTCAAAAAGTCCTACGGTGGGGGTCGACAGCAAACCCGTAGGCGGCCCAGACTAACTCGGGTCGTTCTTCCACTAAAACAAAAACCGTGACCCATAGTGGAGTTCGGCAGCCGTCTGGGATGTCCGAGCAGCCCTATTTAGGGATAGCACTGCTTGCCTCCCTCGCGGAGGAAGGGGCTAGAAAAATGTGCCCCTAAAAAATTGCTGGTTCTCACGTCTTCTGCAGCCGGCCGCGGCTCGCAGATCGCAAACTACGCGGTCGTAAAACTCAAACAAACAACAATACCCCCCGTCCTCATCCCCCTCGCCATACTCTCCAGGCTGCTCGGGTGAGTCCACCCACACTAGCAGCCTGGAATGTTCGTTCCCTTTTAGACAATCCTAAGAGCAACCGGCCGGAACGGGAGGACGGCGCTAGTCGCTCGGGAACTGGTGCGCTACAAGGTGGACATTGCTGCTCTCAGCGAGACCCGATTCTCTGAACAGGGGTCAGCTGGAGGAGGTGGGGGCCGGCTACACTTTCTTCTGGAGCGGCCGGCCAAAAGGCAGAGCGACGCGACGCTGGTGTTGCCTTTGCCATTCGTAACGACATCGTGGGACGTCTGCCCTGTCTGCTGCAGGGTATCAATGATCGCCTGATGAGCCTCCGCCTGCCTCTTCGGGGAGACCAGTTCGCCACCATCATCAGCGCCTACGCTCCCCCAATGACGAGCTCTGATGCGGCGAAGGACAAATTCTACGAGGACCTGCACGCCTTGCTGGCGACTGTGCCGAAAGAGGACAAGTTAATTGTCCTTGGTGATTTCAATGCCCGCGTCGGGACGGACCACGCTGCCTGGCAGGGGAGTGCTGGAGTCCCCACGGTCTCGGTAGCTGTAACGATAATGGCCTCCTTCTTCTGCGCACGTGTGCGGAACACCGTCTCCTGCTGACCAACACCTTCTTCCGCCTTCCGACGCGGGAGAAGGCCACGTGGATGCACCCTCGGTCGCGGCGCTGGCATCTGCTGGACTATGTTCTCGTCCGGAGGCGAGATCGACAGGACGTGCTGGTAACCAAGGCGATCCGCGATGCCGATGGTTGGACAGATCACCGCCTTGTCGTCTCCCCAGATGAGGCTCCGACTGCAACCCCGACGAAGGCCCCAAGGTAAGAGGCCGCCATGTAAGTTAAATACTCTTTTATTAAATTTGCCTGCTCACTGTTTTGATTTCAGCAACCAAATAACCGAGAAACTGGAGGACCTGCATGCTCCAGATGATAACGCTACCGTGGAGACACGATAGTGTCAACTGCGAAATGTCATCCAGTCCACCGCCCTCGATGTACTCGGACGCGCACACCGTCGACACCAGGACTGGTTTGACGACAATGACGCCGACATCAGCAACTTACTCGCGGAGAAGAATAGACTACACAAAGCCTACATGGACCTTCGAACTGACGCCACCAAAGCAGCCTTCTTCAGATGCAGGCGCCTTGTACAACAACGGCTGCGGGAGATGCAGGATGCCTGGATGATCCGAAAGGCTGAGGAAATCCAGGGGGTATGCGGACCGCAATGAAATGAAAAACTTTTTCAAAGCCATCAAAAGCCATCTACGGCCCGTGTATCAAGGGGTCCGCACCGCTGCTCAGCTCTGACGGCACAACACTGCTGACAGAGAAATCGCAAATTCTGAAGCGCTGGGCCGAGCACTTCAGAAATGTCCTTAACTGTTCATCAGCCATCTCCGATGCTGCCATTGACCGGCTCCCTCAAGTGGACACGAACAATGACCTGGATCTCCCGCCTTCCCTACCAGAAACCATCCGGGCCGTGCAGCAGATTTCCAGCGGTGAAAAGCACCGGGATCTGACGCAATCCCACCGGAAGTATACAAGCACGGTGGGCCCCGGCTGATGGCAGAACTCACAACACTCTTCCAGGAGATGTGGCACCAAGGAAAAGTTCCTCAGGATTTCAAAGACGCGACCATCGTCCATCTCTACAAATGGAAGGGGGAACCGGCAACTCTGTGATAATCACAGAGGCATCTCGTTGCTCAACATCGCGGGAAGATCTTCGCCCGTATCCTTCTCAATCGTCTTAACGGTCACCTAGAGCAGGGGCCTGCTTCCGGAAAGCCAATGTGGCTTCCGCCGACACCGCGGAACAACCGATATGATCTTTTGCCGCCCGCCAGCTACAAGAGAAGTGTCAGGAGATGCGAACTCACCTATACACTACCTTCGTGGATCTAACGAAAGCCTTTGACACGGTGAATCGTGACGGACTGTGGAAAGTCATGCAGAAATTTGGCTGTCCTAAGCGGTTCACGCACATGGTACGTCAGCTTCATGACGGGATGATGGCGCGCGTCACTGACAACGGGACGGTATCCGAAGCATTCGCAGTGACCAACGGAGTGAAGCAGGGGCTGCGTACTGGCCCCCACCCTCTTCAGTCTCATGTTCTCGGCTATGCTGATGGACGCCTACCGTGATGAGCAGCCTGGTATCCGCATCGCCTACAGAACTGACGGGCACCTTCTCAACAGTCGGCGTATGCAGGCTCCAACGCGCGTGTCTACGACTACAGTCCATGACTTGCTCTTCGCGGACGACTGCGCCCTTAACACCGTGACAGAGGAGGACATGCAAAGGAGCATGGACCTCTTCGCCGGAGGCTACGCCGATTTTTGGATTAACAATCAGTACAGCCAAAACAGTTGTCATGCACCAGCCGCCACCCAGCGCAGAATACAATGCTCCTCGAATCTATGTCAACGGTGCTCTACTCAAAAACGTGGAAACCTTCGCTTATCTAGGAAGCACGATGTCGCGCAACACGAGAATCGATGACGAGGTTGCCCAACGGATCTCCAAAGCTAGTCAGGCTTTCGGCCGGCTGCAGTCCTCCGTGTGGAATCGCCACGGTATTCACCTGAACACCAAACTGAAGATGTACAAGGCCGTCGTCTTGTCGACACTCCTTTACGGAGCGGAAACCTGGACCGTCTACTCGAACCAAGCCAGGAAGCTGAATCACTTTCATCTCAGCTGCCTCCGCAGAATACTGAAGCTGAGATGGCAAGACAGGATCCCGGACACGGAAGTCCTGGAGCGGACCGGAATCCTCAGCATCCATGCCATACTGAGGCAAGTGCAACTGCGATGGAGCGGCCACCTGGTAAGAATGGACGACGAGCGACTACCCAAACGACTTTTCTACGGTGATGTCGCTACGGGTTCTCGCAGGCAGGGAGGTCAAAAACGACGCTACAAGGACACTTTGAAGAAACCGCTGAAGCAACTGCAAATCAACTCTGCGACCTGGGAGGACCTCGCCCAGGATAGACTGCATGGAGAAGATCAGTGAAGACTGGTTCAGCGATCTATGAGGCCAACCGGATCGCCGTTGCCAAGGCCAAAAGAGCGGCACGAAAGTCACCAGCGCCCCGGACCAACACCGCCAATGCCCAGGCCCTGCCAACGTGCCCGCGCTGTCAATGCATCTTCCGCGCGCGAATTGGCCTGGTTGGACATCTTCGGACGCAATGCACAAACAATCCGACAATTCCAATTTCTACGTCAAATTCTGCTAACCCTCCTTCTGACTCCCCTACCCTCACTCCTGTCATCAATACCATTGCTCCCACCATCACAGAGACCACATCCATCTACTCATCGCCTGTTACTCCTACCACCGCAACCACCACCGCCTTCACTACCACCACCACCACCATCAGCGATGGGGAATCTCTCCTAAGCTGTACTCAATGCGACCGCACATTCACCTCACGAATCGGCCTGGTCGGTCACTTGCGAATACATCGTACAGAGACCGGTGAGCCAGTGCCTGGAGCACCATCACACAGCAGAGGTCGTCGCCTCCACTGCCCTCACTGTCCTCGCGCATTCACTCATCGCATAGGCCTATTCGGTCACATGCGCATCCATAACAGCGGAATTAACCACAATGCCGACAACACCGATACACCATGCACACCCTCCGCTCCTGCCATTCTTGGTGCCCCTGCCACCCCCACTACCAGCAATGACATCCTCCCAGCCTCTACCGATTTCTCCTGCCCACACTGAACCCGCAACTTCAACTCACGGATCGGCCTGGTCGGTCACCTGCGAATCCATCGCATGGAGGCTGGTGAACCAGTGCCTGGGGCTCCGACACACAGTCGACGTGCCCGCCTTCACTGCCCTAACTGCTTTCGCACATTTACACACCGCATGGGCCTATTAGGACACATGCGCCTCCATGACAACCTCCGGTAAACCACCGTAGGCTAACCTACATCAGCGCACACTACCTACACCAATGCATCGACAACACTCTCACAATCACCATTTACCACGGTATATCACGGTTTCCTAGAAACCGTGGCTGGGAAGTCTGCCAATCTGACGCTTCCACCAGACCACGCCGTCGGCTCAGTGTATGTGCTGTGTGTGTCGAGTGGCTGACCAGTGAACTGGGAGTCAGACGGCGATGGCTGCTCCATTTCCCTGAGTTTGTGAATCCTGGTGTGTGCGTTATGGGGGCCAGGTCGTGCTGTGGCGCGCGAAGACGGGTACGCCGATCCGTCAGCCAATGCGCCCACTCCCACATCAGGCAACTGACTGGCTCGGACAGTGGTCTGATTGTGGGGGTGGGAGAGAGAGTGAGGTCGAGAGCTCAGCGTATTTTCCTCACTATAAACAATCTGACGCGCTTGAAACTATCACGGTGCGCTAAAAAGCCGTGGCTTGGAAGGTTGCCAACTGACGGGATAACTCGGACCGCGTGGTCAGCCCAATGTGTGTTTTGTGTGGGGTGGCTGACTGGCGGACTGAGAGTCAGGTTGCAATGGCTCCTTCTTAATGTGGCCTTTATGGCACTCCCACTCCGTGGGATCCGAGCCAGGTGTGGTGGCACGCCCAGGGGCGGCTTAGGCCGCGCCAGCCACCTGCGCCCTCTCCCATCTCCGGTCTTCTTGACTCTGTCTTGACACCGGACTCAGGTGGGGGAGGAGGAGAGAGTGCGGTAGCTGCAGCGCAAGGCTACTATCACTTTAAACTAATTCACGCGCAAGTCACCGTCCCTGCACCACCTGGTGTGGAGCATACGGTGGACCTCGTCGAAATCGACGGTCGAACTGCCACATGTCTTCCTTTCACCCTAGGACGTGCCTCAATGCAATTTCTGTTCTCTATAACACTCCCGCCTTTGCACTGAAACAGCCTGTCCAACAATAAAATCCGAAAAATTTTATGTGTGAACTAAAAATGCGTCAACTCTTTGTTGACTAGAACGTGACTGATACACATTTGGACACGAATATAGTGCACTTGTCAGCAATTTCAGGAACCTTTGTACTTTCTCAAAGCAAGAGTCACTGATGGAAGAATAACAGTTTACCAAAGATTTAAAGAGCATCTGAAAGGACGCCGTGCAGCTGCCTGTAACGTGACTAGCCGTGGTCACACGCACCCTACCCACACTCCGCAGGACACTTTAAAGGGTGTGTCTAACGACGTGTGCAGTGGTCCAGACCACCGGAGAACTTACTGTTTGATCTTAGCTGCCGACCCCACCCTTATATGTGAGATATTTCCACCTCTGAATATCAGGGTTTAAAGTTCACAGTGCATTTTAATTCACCCATAGGTTAACAGTGCCGACACGGAAACCACAAGCTGACGTTTCTCATTCAATTCCACTTCACTCTTTTCTCATAACCAAAGTTTACCCGTCGAATGTGCGTTTATGTCCGCTGACCGCAAACACATCACTAAGATCATGCGGCTTCGCAGTTGGTTTATGCCGGAGGGGGAGGTGTTACACGCTTATTCGAGCCAGATGCCACCTGAGAACCATGTTGGCTGTGACACGCGTAGGCAATTAAGCTTGATTTCAGCCAACAGGACTCGGAAAGTCATCGGCGTGTGTGGAAGATGGAGGGAAAATTGGGGCCTGTAATCGTGCATTCATCCTCACATCTCACCAGCGCTTTCTTGTTCTAGTAAATCCAACTCACTTTACTCTATCTTGGCGCGCTTTCAGTTGTGGCTGCTAGTGTTTCTACTCGACAAAGTGGCTCCAGGCCCCTCCCCTCGAAACTCGGAACTAAACTTCACTATCCAATTTTTAGTCTCATTTTCACGGTTATCTCACCTATGTGATCTACGGGACTTACCTTTATGCAGTCTGGTTTATTTAACTTCGCTTTCCAACCGTTAGGTGTTCAAGCTCAATCAAGAAAAATTCGTTTATCTGTGGCAATTCTTCCACAATTATTACTTCACCCACAGCATCGCCCTAAGCTTTATACTCAGGGTACATTCTCAGATTACTCATGAATAGAAACATGCTTAAACTCCTAGTTGCTTTCTCCGAGCAAAAATTTAAACGAAATCTATCGAACAACATACGTTCAGTTTTCCTGCCCACAGCGTGCAACCCATAGTTGGCAGAAGATGCATGCAGCCAATCCAGATGGTTTGATTTTAATAGGCAAAAGAAAGTGGATACGATACAACTAGGTCACAAATTAACTTCTGTGGCACACTTATTACCTAACCCTGATAGGCTTTATTCCATCACCTTTGTCCATCCTAGTGACGTTTCGAGTTCCATATACCACCATCATAAACCAAAAAGTTGGACAGCATGATTACTAGGGGCTAGCTTTTCAACGTGCTCAGCATAGCCTATGGCAAGCTCTGAGATCACTAAGTTTCGAGGTAACAGATTCTGGCTCATGTAAGTCGGGGAACCAGCCCGTAGGTGTGGCACGCGTAGAGTTGTCAGCTGGTGTGCGCAACATTCAGTCTTATTTACCTTATCTCGTCAGTGACACAAAGTTGGTATAGGAGGAGTAAGTGATGTCAGTGCGAATAAGGACTTTCAAGCACATTTGAGTCACTTTTGCCTTCCCAGATGGTACCGCTCCTCATCATCTGCGATGGGTGCTTTACCGAGTGATGCATCAGCTCCTGCACCAAACTTCATCTTCAGTCGTCTGGACTTGGTTTTTAACAACAGTTAATAGAAGAGGAGAAAGTATAAATTTTCTGCTGAAGACGGCAAGCATGACTTGTATGGCCGCCTAACCAGGACACGGGAATAGGACCGCTCCATCCACTTGACATAGGTGACCTTGCGATAAATTGAAGGAAAAGTAAAATATTCTCATATCCAAGCCCCCACACTAACCCCAAACATTAAACTTAACCGTAACCTTATGCTTTACACTAGCCCTATCCAAAACCGAATCTCTAGAGTCAAACATGAACCCAAATCCTAACTCTTAACGAATTCCTGACCCTACCCCGACTCCGACCTTAACCCTGTAACTTAACCACAAGCTTAGACCTAAACATCACCTCAATCTTAAATCTAAGTTTTTCAGTATTGGGCGCAAAGTGGTATGCACTGCAGGGCTGTTCCTAGTCCCCTGTCCCGTGTAGGCGACCATGCAAGTCATCCCTACCTTCAAGTCTTGCATACTATACAAGCATATATCACATGCAAAGCAACTATGTTAGCCTTACACCGTCCTGGGTAAAAGATACCTTATGATATGATGGTGGTTGACTGAAATGCGCATGAAAGCATTGTAGAGAATTGTTGGTTGGCTTTTTCGAGATAGCGAGTTCTTATATAGAGCATGACCAAGAACCAAAACGTGAGGCGAAAATTGTTCAAATTCCACTGTCCGCCTATCCATCTTCGCGTCCGACTTGATCTATGTAATATCATCAGTTATACATATTTAGCACAAAGGCCTATCAGCCTACGGAGAATTCGATATAAACTGAGGTCTGATTTTAACGCAGTCCTTTCGCTCCTCTGTGAAACAGAGCTGAGGCCGATGCCACCTCTGTTGCTGGTGCGAACGCAACACCAAAAGGTCTATATTTGCGAACATTGCTCAAAAAGGGTGGGCTTGAGAACAACCCTTCCGTGCTTTAACCCAAGAAAGATCTTTTACACAAATTCGTCGGCTTAGGAGCGCTAAATTCTCAAGGAAGAACTTGCACTAATTTTGAGAAGACATCCTCAGTATAATGGGCCACAGAGCAGTACTCAAATTTGAGCACGTGATTACTACCAGTTTGCATTTTACTATGCACATTTATTCAAACAGTTACAGTGAGTGAATGATCTCATGCAAAGTTAGCCAAAATTCTGAAATGCGTTTAAGTGGGGCCGTACTAGTACATATCACGCACCCAAAGGCGAAGATATTGCATGCACGGCATGATGCCGGCTTTTGAATGCGGTTGCCTGCAAAAACCCTGATTAGTAAAAACGAGTACTATGCAGTATTTTTCTATTGAATTTCGCTGCCCTTAGAACTTTAAATATATTTTGCAGAAAACTTGAGCAAAACATTCATTCTTGTAGTCATTTTGTAGCCAATTATTTCTTCTTAATATTTTTTACTCAAAATTTTTTTTCCAATTTCCGAATACTTTTGAGCCAGAGCTGTAGTAGCGTTTACGTTAAGGTTTTGATTCTGCAAGCTGCATGCTTCCCATGTAAGGAAAACTATACATTTCTCTATGCCATTAAGACGATACTCTATAGTTTTCGTAAAATTTTGCCAAGACCGTGCATTGCATTATATACTTCCTGAGGGGCATTGCTTAACGGACAGATACGAAATTAGTGAACGCGAATCGTACGGTCTTCAAAAATCTCATAATCAGAAACTTTTTAAAATAAAAAAATAGCCTTTCTTTGTGCATGCTTCCTATAAATTATACTTGAATTTATAAGAAAAGTTCAGATCAATATTAAAAATCATACTGCCGTTTCGCCACCACACCCAGTCGGGTGAGGGAAGAGTAAGTCTACTTAATTGCAAGTAAATTCACTCACAAGTCACCGTTTTGCGTCGACTACACTATGGAGCACATAGTGAACACCAAGGTTTGCGATAGTTAGTGGGGCAAATTAACAAAATGAACCTCCTTTGAATCTCAATAAACCGACAAAATATGCTGAGTATTGGCAGCCTGCCCTCCACTTTCCTGTAGATTGCCCTTGCCAGCGAGATGTCCGGTAAATAACAGGCAAAAATATCCAAGAACGGTGCTATGCCTTTATTTTCTCTACCAGTGTGAACTTGAAGTCGGGGATGCTCAGTTTTAGTCATTCAGGATAGTAGACAACATTAGTGGATGGACGCTGACCGATCGGTTTGAGGACTAACACATCCCGTTCTGCGTTGGGACTCACTCTTGGACTCCGCCAGCAGCCATGTAGCGGCTACTATTACATGCGCAATAACATGACCGACAAAGGTAAGGAAGATTTAAATGGCCATTTCTGGGTTATTAGCCATCATCAGCCAGAAATGATCAGTCCAGGGTCTTTCGCCTTTGCTATGTTCTTCTGCCTATAGTGGACAATCATGTCTCGCTAGATGAAAACAGAAGTGTCCTCGACGTAGTTTGGAGGGCTGTCTCTGCAATGGACACGGCGATTAATGAGCTCCTCGGGGTGTCTTTGTGATTATTTTTGATCTCTTTGCAAATCAAGGGTTTGTCCTTAACGAGCAGGTTTACAAATTATGTGGTTGAACGTCTGCATATCTAACCAAAAGAAGTTGACTATTTTTTTTACCGAATTCAATGTATTTGCGAGGAAGGCAGTTTTGTCGACGAAACCAGCCCATAGCTGAAAACGCGGATGTATGAACACCAGTTAGCTTAAAAATGGGGGACAGCAACCCATTCAGTGCACACGGACATGTACTCAGCTTTGATGCATTTTAGATTGTGGATCGAGACAATGATCACATACCAAGCATTTTTAAGAAACATGGATGCCCACCAACTGTTTGCTCAACCGCCACGTAAATGCAATTCCACCCTATATGGTTTTAGGACCTACTTGACAGGAGACAGCGAGGCCAGCGGGGGCTGGGGAGCACACGTCATGGTGAAACAGCGGTCCGATTTACTTTGATAGTCTGCGTTAGAGATCTACGCCTCAGATAGAGGATGCCATAAAATAAGCGATCTGAACGGGACATTCTGGTCTCTGAAGATTGAAAACCGAAATGCCTATTCAAAACATCATAACCAAAATAAATTTCTCGTAGTGAACGCCTTTCAATCTATTTACTTTCGATAGGGTGCCAGTGTTTGGAGCCCGCTCAAACAAACCGTGATGACGAAGGGGAAGCTTCAAGCTTCAGTGGGAGAAACCTGACTGTCAACGGAAGTCGGTTAGAGCATACCATAAGCGCCTAATATTCCAATATTCTAGACTTCAGCTCTTACAGCGAGCCGATTTCTATTCTGAAAAACGATGGTATGTACGGCAGGTTCGATATAAAAGAATAGAATTCAAAATTCAAAGAGGGAAAAACACTTTTTTTCCACTATTCATCATCTAGCCAATATAGCAATACAAGTTCCTGTAGAACAGCAAAAGTTGAAAGAAAACCCAATCAAAATAGCGAAAGGGGAAGGTTGAGGACGTTTGGAACAAGGGCCTATTTCATGTTCATGGAATTATTCGGTGTTGCCTAAATAAGCGAATTCTCGACGGCTCCCTTTGTTTATCGAATTCCATCTAAAGACCAGCGCATCTGACAAAACCATGCGCACATGGCTCAATGGTTAGAACGCTGGACTCAACGACCAAAGATCCCAGGTCCAAATTTCATCTGCCCAAAACATGCCATTAAACATAACTGGCTGATTATGGAGGTTCATACACTAGAAATGATCAAATTGGCCTCCCTTGTTCTTTCCCGGACTCTATTGTGGAATTATACGGTTTAACAAGCGTCGTAGGCTATCTCGATTTATGCTACGATGTTAAATGGGATTTTATCTTGGCTAAAGAGCAAAATTCTCATCCACGCTGTGGATTCTGTTAGCCTACCTCTACCGCAAAATACCCTGGAAACGGTTGGCTATCTACGTTGGTTGCCTAGACGAATGTGAACTCACAGTAGGATATAACCTCCTGGAACCTCCTACGCAATGCTACCTCATAGGTTTATGCAGGTTTTTGCGAGCATTTCGTTTTCATTCAAAAGCTTGATTGGATTTGTGGTTTTTTGAGGGTGATTGCGGGTAGGGCACATCTTGAACGATGCTGACAAACAACTTCACACACTTCCTAGTTCGGGTTATTTGTATGTGATTTACGCTGCAAGGACATCTATACGTCATGCAGCCACACCTACAACCTGCCCCCAAAAGCGTCGAACCGAAGTGGGCGTTGTCCACGTGCGTGTGCGTGTGCTGTAGACGTTAGTCGCTACGAGGTTCTATGCGAAGCAGTGTACCGCGGTGGAGGGCGGAAAGTGGTTTACGTATGCATACACACGTACTCAAGCACTTCAGATCCGTTGACACACATACACCTATTGTAGAGAATTGACGGCGTTTCACCCATCTGTGCAAATTCCAGAGCCAGGAGCGTGTGTGTGTCTTCTTGACTCTGTTTTGACCGCGGACTCAGGTGAGAGAGGGGCAGAGAGTGCGGTAGCTGCAGAGCAAGACTACTAGCACTTAAAACTAATCCACGCGCAAGTCACCTTCCCTGCACCACCATGGTGTGGAGCATACTGTGGAAATCGTCCGACTACTACAGTCGAACTGTCATGTGTGTGTGTGTTTGTGCGTGTTTACTGAGGAGGTCGAGGCTCTTCTAACAGCCCATAAAAATTTCGAAGTGAAGCTGCACAAGGAGGGAGAGATGGAAAGAAGATCCAAGATCTTCAGAAGCAGGTGGAAAACATCGCCAAAGAGAATGACCTGAACGCGCCCATTAACCCCTATGCAAACTCAACACCAAAAGCCACTAAATTTGTTCTCATATTGATTTTACCTTTTGGATTGTGCTTCTGGCGCTTTTCCCTCCATCGACACGTGTCCTTCTCATTAGACCTTGTGTTTGACACGTCCTCCGCCGTGGTTGTTCCCCATAAACGTGCCACATGGTAAACGCGCTGGACCAACACTGGGGCCAAATCAGGGTGTGGCAGGCGGTATTATACTGGGTTGTGGTTCCATAACAAATGTCGGCCATGGGGATGCACTAGCCCAAATTGGGCACGCGTATGTGCAGGCTCATGTCACACCCCGATCTCCTACTCCGTTGGAGATGCTTAATCTGCGCCCGACCCCGCCTCCAATCTTCTTGACTAAGTCTTGACACCGGGAACAGGCAGATAAGGGAAGAGAGTGTGCGGTAGATGCAGTACAAGTCTACTATCACTTAAAAACAAATTTGCACACAGCTCACTGTCCCTGCACCACCCATAGAGCATACGGTTGACATCGTGGGATAACGACGGTCGCCCTGGCGTGGGCCTATTCGGTCAAATGCGCATCCATGACAGCGAAATTCACCGCAATGCTGACAAGACCGATACCCATGCATACCCTCCGCTTCTGCCATTTTTACCGCTATTACCACCCCCACTACCATGAATGACATCCCCCCAGCCTCTCCCGATTTCTCTTGCCCACACTGCACCCGCAAATTTAACTCACGCATCAACCTGGTCGGTGACCTGCGAGTCCATCGCACGGAGGCTGGTGAACCAGTGTCTGGGGCTCCGACATACAGTCGCCGCGTCTGCCTCCAATGTCCTTACTGTTCCCGCACCTTTACACACCGCATTGGCCTATTAGGACACATGCGCCTCCACGACAACCTGTGGTAAACCACCGGAGGCTAAGCCATATCCTTCACCAATACATAGACAACACCCTCACCATTGTCATCATGTACTCGTAGATATCCCGGTTTCCTAGAAATCGTGGCTTGGACGGCTGCCAATCTGACACTGACACCAGACCACGCCGTGGGCCCGGTATATGTGCTGTGTGTGTCGAGTGGCTGACCAGTGGACTGGGAGTCAGACGGCGATGGCTCCTCCATATCCCCTAATTTAGTGAATCATGGTGTGTGCGTTATGGGGGCCAGGTCGTGCTGTGGCGCACGAAGACGGATACGCCGACCCACCAGCCAATGCACCCACTCCCACATCCGACAACTGACCGGCTCGGACGGTGGTCTGATTTTAGAGGTGGGGGAGAGTTAGGTTGACATTTCAGCGCATTTTCCTCACTATAAACAATCTGACGAGCTCGAAACTATCACGGTGCGCTAAAAGCCGTGGCTTGGAAGGTTGCCAACTGACGGGAACACTCGAACTGCGTGGCCAGCCCAATGTGTGTTTTGTGTGTAGTGTTAGACTGGCGGTCTGAGAGTCAGGCTGCAATGGCTCCTTCTTAATGTGCCCTTTATGGCAATCCCACTCCGTGGGATCCGATCCAGGTGTGGTGGTTCACCTAATGGTGGCTTCGGCCATCCCAGCCACCTGCGCCCTTCCGCGCCTCCGGTCTTCTTGACGCTGTCATGACCCCGGACTCTGGTAGGGGATAAGGAGAGAGCGTGGTAGATGCAGCGCAAGTCCACTTTCAATAAAAACAAATTTGCACACAGCTCACCGTCCCTGCACTACCCATAGAGCATACGGTGGACCTCGTCGTAATCGACGGTTGAACTCTCGTAAGTGTGTGTGTACGGTCTTATTCCCTAAGCCCTAGTATCTGTCACAGTGTTTATGTACTCCACTAACTGATAATCCCTGATATTTATGTTGCTGCCAAGTCAAGTGTCAAATGGGTGCCGACTGACCCTAGCTCTTGAATTCTTTTTTTGAGAAAAAACGAAGTCTGTACGTGCACCGTGCCAATTCGTCTATTATTCTGAGCTTTCAAATTCCTGCGGGAGTCCATCTTCACAGATAACAGCAGCAACGAAAACAGGCAGCACTTGTAGTGGTACAAGCCAAGCAACGATTACTGACGCATGTCTGGAGGTGACTGTGCAGGGTTCTGTATACCGGCACTAAATTGATACATCGATTGATTAATTGATTGATTTCCCATCCGTGGACCAGTATTCAATCAATTCACGGCTCGCCTTGTTTCCGTTGTGGGCGTGCATGGTAATTCTGCGTTTAAAATTTCTCAATTTTGTGCGAGGCGTTTTACTGGGGATTTTAAAATATAGATGAATCGTAGAGGAGAGCCATGCATTGCTCTTGCTTTGAAGCTCAGTCGCAGTACTAGAAATTTCTGGTAGATATTCAATATTTATGCATTAATTTTCCTGTGTGTGAAAACTGTTACCTGTGTTCAGGCTGCACGCAAAAAGAGATACTATTACTGTTTTATGGCTTTCACACACAAGCGATCTTTAACCGTATTCATCCATAGTAATTTGCCTCCATCCTTTTATGCGTAGGAAGCTGTTGGCCAGGCTGCCAGGCGGAAACTTTCATACCCCCCACAGGAATCTTAATTCTTTGTTATAAATGCTGCTTCGATTATCGCTTCAGGCAACTGGGTTCTGAAGAAGCAACCTATATGACTTTGAATTGTTGGCTTTTGCTGGCTTTCGGATTTGATGAAAGGGCTATTGTTAATGCAAATTTAAGTTTCGCGATGATACCTGCGTAAAAATTGAAGAATTCAAGTTCGTCTAAGTTAGTTTCCGATTATTTATTGTCAGACATTTGCAGCAATGCAAGTAAGTTATGTTAAAGCTGCCAGGGTTAAAAACAGTCAGTGAACAGTAATCATGGGGTAAGAGAGTTGAGGGCGTTCAGACATGTCAAAAACTGGGGGAGGGAGGTAATATTCGCTGTAACTTGACGTGGCAGTAGAAGGGTACGGAAATGTGGAGCTCAGCTGCGGCCAGGGCATCTCACAGCCGTTGCCTTATTAAACCCTTATTTCTAGAACCACTTCAAGGGTAGTTAAACTATTGAAAATAAAAATCATGCTGTTTTCAGCAACCCTAAAAGGTATACATGTGCCATTTGCGTTTCGCACTGTACTCGAAGTGTCACCACATGCCTCTGCGCGCATTAATCTTCCTTTAGCTGAAAATCTGCATCCCGTTAAATGGATTTTAATGCATTAGCGGATCATAAATGGTAAACATTTAAGAATTTCATGAATTCTACTAGCTTGCAATGAATATAAATGTCTTATTGATCCTGAAATTCCTCCTCAGATGCAAAACATTCACAACATCGTCATTCTGCCTGCCGCCAAACAAAGTCCAACAAAGAAGTAGATGCGAGTGCTGGGACAAGAGTTTTATTCGCCTGACGTTTCGCATTCCAACTCGAACCCATCATCAGAGACAATATCAAATACGGGTACCTTGTACATAGAGGGCTGCAGTATCTATTGGATGCAGTTGCTATGCTGGAGCATGGCTACGGTAATTAACGGCTCCCCCTTCATCAATGATGACTGCGTTTGGGCGTGTTTATTGTTTGATGGCCAGCATGCTGGTCGTTACCCCTTGAAATTTCATCACCCACGTTGAGAG